>JAFELO010000259.1:738281-761918 GCA_017140195.1 Eumaeus atala | reverse complement strand
TATGAAATAGTATATCTTGTATTTTTGTAAATCAATGGATGTAAATTTATAATATACGACTGCTGAGCTCTTTTTTTTTCCTACAATTGTGAAATAATAATTACAAAGCTGTTTCTTTAGAATTATATTTAAAAGATACCAAATGCTAGGTTGTTCATAAGGTTGTGTGGTAAAAATATATTTTATTTAGTAGTGCCATGGTACATTGTAGCGGAATTGGGGCGGCACGACTGTGGAAGTACCTCTTGTTCACATGGTTCTAGCGTAAGGAGGCATCTTCCGTACCGCATTTCGTACGGTTCGTGAGTAGCCGATGGCCCTTTGGGGGAAAGGAGGAAACATATCGGCATAGTAATTGTGCAGATATTGACGGTTTAAAAAGGCTCAAATTGCTTGTAAACCAGCAATCTGTGCTTTTTCTTGAGTTGACTTTTATAGTATATATAGGGGGGCACCCTATATATACCCAGTCTTGCCATAATTGTTAGTTCAACAAAGAACATTTTTTAAATGTTTTTTGTAAGTTTAATACACAAAAATAAAACAATTAAAAAGCTTTTTCGAAGTGGTCTCCGCTGGTTACAATACGGTACTTTGAACGTTGGGGCCAGTTATCAATACGCACACCCTCTTTCCATGGGGTACATCTTGACTGCCAATAATATGGATTGTTTAGGGACTCAAAATTATCATGGCGTTTAGAGCAAGATGTACTCTCTAAAACTGACCACAATCCATAATCCGGCATAGCTGATCTATGAAAGTCGTAATAGTTTAACTTTGAAAGTAGCAAAGATTTATTGGTGGAGTCGAATGCTCTCGAAAAGTCCAAAAGAACGGGTGCAATGCTTTAAAATCCCTATTAAAGGGAAGGCAAGATATTAATAGTTTCTAGACCATGCGTCAACTGAAGGCAAACCAATTTGCATACCCCTTCAGTAGTTGTTTCGATTCTGCCTCCCTACCCATCCTTAATTTATCCGCTAAGAAATGACCAGTACGCCTCTTATACGCCTAAGTCATCTTTGAAAATACGCAACATGTTTCTAGGTGCTATCTTCATTTCCCGCGATAAAATCTTTTGGGACAGGATTTCTTCGAATTCTTTCCCTTACTGCTTTGACCACCTTTTTTCGAACTAACAACACGTTGACGGATTTCTCTCTGTCACAAATAAAGGAAATATCATTGTACCTATTAATAGCCCGGTACACAAACATTGACTAATATCAGGTGGAGAATTTTAAATATTGCATTTGGCTCCATACCTACTTTGTGTAATGTAATCACAATTATTCTTTGTCTTTATCGCCTCACTCCATTTTAATATCGCAAAATATTGTACACAGTATTGGCGCAAAAATGAGAAAACACAATGAAGAATCGTATAACAATGACAGATTCCAAATTCAAATGTAACATTTGTTTACTGTTAATTGTATTTATGGCCAGACTAAGTGTACTATGTAACAGTATTTATGGCCTTAGTCTGGCCTGTACTATATAAAAACACCATTTAAGTCTAGTCACAATTTGTGTATCGTAAAGAACAACTTCTATCTCTTATATATCGTCTGTTTCAATGGCAATTACCGAGTATTTCCGAACAGTAGTGTCTATTGAATCCAATCCGCAGCCGGTCCGAGAAGCTTTTCAAAAGAAAATCGAATTTCACACATTTTTCCGACAACGTCAGTGACGGTGGAGTTACTTAAAGCACTTCGGATTATGGCGCGCTCCCTCTCAATTCCTTTTTTATTTGTGGCATTTGAGCTTATGTATTAACTCAATATGCACAAACTATAAAACAATATATTATATGTTATAACTGCTTTCCTTGTCGTTCTTTGAGCACGTTTCTCGTCTACCCATTGTGGTGACCCTCTAATTTTTTTTGTATATTTTACACGAGCAGGTCTTCCGCACGCGTAATCCAACCTCAAAAACCAGCCCACAGATGTGTAGTTTCATTAAACTCATTATTGGTAAATGTCTGCACTCTAAGAGGAACCGCCCTGCCAAATTTCTAGTTTGTAGGTGTTATAGTATCTGAGATTTTGTGATTAATCAGTGAGTGGGGCATTTTGCTTTATATAAAAAGATTTTTATAAAATTAAATATAATGCATATTTAATTTTATAAAAATGGTCTAATCCACTACAAGTATAATATAATTATAAATTATCCAAATGTATCACGAGTGTACAGAAACAAAGAAATTATGAAACCAAACTATATAACATGTATATACAGCGTCGCCTGTTTTTCCTCCTAAAAACTATGTAAAATTGCTTATTTAATAATTCTAATGTTAGTTTTGCCATTGATTTTCCGATATTTCGCACAAAATCGATACAATAATTAGTAATTATAATATTTTTCCGGGATCCACGTTGTGTTTACAGAAAAGTGTACAAAACGCAAATTTTATTTGGGTTCTTTCTCAAGGTCGATACAAAGTTAAAACGAAATATTTTTTAAGATATATAATATTATACGAGTAATAGTAAAACTACAATCGAAATTGCGTTGCTCTGAAAAGAGAAGTTTTATTTATACTATATATTTTATAAAACATTCTTTAAACAATAATAAGATTTACTAATAACTCACCTGAAAAGAGAAACAAAATTTAAAGCTATTGCTTTATGAGTCCCTATTTATTTAATATTCAAATTACAATCCATTTCTTATTTGATCAACATAACATTCATATTTTGCATTCTCTGTCAGTTATTCAATATGACATACGACCCCCTAGATTTAAATTAGTTTACATACAAATTATTAAAATCGAACATAAATTAATGGAAGTGTCTACACTTTTTGTGGCCCCCTATCACTACCTACATAGAGCAGTCGTTATTGTAATACAGTTGTATGGACCTCCTTTCCTCCTCCCCTCTAATGGTTAGGTTTGTTTTTTAAATTCTAATCCAGCATATTTTATTTTATAAGATCTTAAAATTATTTTAAAATAAAAGCTCACACTTTAATCCAAGATTTATGTTGACGACCACGCAAGATTTATGTTACGCCACGGGTTAGAATCCCGCCCAGGTCATGGATGCTTATACATATATAATATATAATATATGTTTCTATAAAGAAAATAAAATTTCTTATATTTATAGAAAAAATTAAGCTAAATATATTTCCTTTGTCTAGTACCTGTAACACAAGTCTTTAAGGTATGGAAAGTATATAGGGCTATTTGAAGGTGAGATGATAAGTCATCTGATTATTATTTAATAAATGATTCTTACACACACAGTTAAAATGTCCAAACATTTTCCTGTAGTTAGCTTACTTGGAGGTTGTGTACTTTTCTTGAGGCAGCGATATATTATACTGATATGTATATAATTTATATCATCTTATTATTAAAACACAAACTCGCACATACATTAACATATATTAATCAAGCAACTATATTCGGCCCTGTCGTACAGACAGACTGCTCTGTACATAGTGTTACACCAATCCTTATTATACATTTGTTAACAATTGACACAAATTCGGATAAAAACGTTTCTATTTTAATGGAAATTAGTTTTATACCTAAATTAACAATAACACAAATAATTATAACAAATGCGGGTTAGATATAGTATGTTACTACTTATTTGGTTCTAACTTCAATCTAATTTTAAAGAACAAATACCGGCATACCAAGTACGCTTACACCCACATGTCTAATCTAATTAAATTTAATCTAATATATAGGTAAGATATATTAATGAGGGTTTTCAAATTAAACTAGAAATTGTTTCTTTGAAAATACAAAGTATTGTTTTATTTAACACGCAATTATCCTCCAACGAACACATTTTTTTATCTCACCTGAAAATACAAAGAAACGACATTTAAATTTCACCAATGTCTCCTCCTCAATATATCCTTTCACCTATCTTTTACCAGCATTTTGTAATACTAAAATGCACAAAATAATCTGTACCGTCATCCGCGTAAAGTCTTTCAATCACGCATCTATCTATGTGCCACAGATAACCTGTACTTAATTTGAATTAAGGGGATTGCATCGCTGAAATTCCAAAAACATCCTAACTTTAAAGAAGTTTCTAGGTGTATCCTTATGTTTGTATGTCATGAAAAAAATATATGTAATGCTTAGGGTCCTTATATAACTTTTATTGTTTATTTTTTTGTACTTTATAAAATAATTTAAGAGGTTACTCCTTTTTTAATTTATACTGCAGTTTCTCTCAGTAATACCTAAACAGATAGGAATGAATTTTACATTAAAAAAATTAGTGTGTAGATTTTTTTATTATATATAATATGTATAAATAATAAATGTAATAATTTCAAGCGTAAGGCAGACCCGATTTCGTCTATGCTCTCAAATCATCAGTGTCTTTACGACTCGTCGCGAGTAGACTGTACACGCGTTGTTACTGGCAAACAAATTAAAAAAATATATAAATTTTATCATTTTTGAAAAAAATTGAATTTGAAAAGGTATCTTGTACATATCACAAATATAAATACTACGTACGAGTTTTAACATTGCGTTATAGATATTTAGTTTGTAAAACACATTTAAATAATTTGCCATTTTATTAACTTATCAACGAGTTACAAAACAGACGGTCCACGCATCGTGAGTCGTAACGTGACATTAGATAGTACCTACCGGATGATTGATACCAATTTCTTTACGTTTTATTTTGAATGGTTATTGCGGTCAACTTATGACAATCAAACACTAGCCCATATCGTGAAAGTATAATAGAATATATTATTTAATTTTAATGAAACTTCGCAGTAAGGTATATTGCTGCATTGCAGCCTAGTGGGGCCGGTGTGACCTGTGTGGTGTGTTATCGTTTCATCGCATGTTTAGTATATAGTCTAAAATTACATTGGATTTGTTAAAATAATATTTGTTTGTCTAATGATGACAAATCGAAACCGATTGTAAATATAAAATGAGATAAAGAAATATTTGAACTGTATATGTTCAGTAAAAGGTAGTGTCGCCTGGGTTGCAATGCAGCAATGCATTGTAACCCAGACGAACCGGTACGAAGGTACCTCTCGCAGTGATTATATTGCCGTCGCTTTACAATTTCACGCTTGCCCTCTTATACCATAACAATCAATCAAGAAAAAAAAATCTCATGCCGGAGTGGATACCAAACTCGGTGTACAGCGTCGGCGTTAACGTTCAATTCAAAATAAAATCCCATTTCTATTCTGTATAAAACAATTGTTTGACAAAATCCTAAGGGTAGAATGAGTCAATTTGACAATAAATATAGAAAAAAGAGAAATTTGAGAAAACATATATATTATAAAAACATATTACGATACTCCTCTGAATAAAAATTATGGAGAACAAAGTATTAAGCCCGATGTGGGTGACGTACTTTTTGAAGAGATCATAAAGAATTTCTTTAAAAATTTAAATAAAATTGAATAACAAATATAACGAATTGAAACGAACACAATTTTGCAGAGCGAACCAAGCGAAAGGCTCGAACTCCGACGCTCTATGTTAAAAGCATCACATTTTGGAAGAATCATAAAAGTGAGACCTCTAAAAATAGAAATAATTATCAGAGACGACGATTTTTTGAGGCAAAAATTAAAACAAAATTATGTAGGTTTCTTAAAATTCCATTTTGCTGGAACTTATAGATTCGCGCCATACTGGAAATTTGCAAATAAGAAATCCTCCATATACCTTAGAAGCGACAGAAAATAAATAAAACCGAAAAAAAAATGTTAAATAAAAAGGAAATATGAGCGCGTGTCGCAATTTTGATTCATTACAGATATGCATATATAGTATAATAATATTAAAGTGATCTATGTACTCGTATACATAGATAAATATACATAGATTCAGAACTGGCCCCGATGTATGCATATTGCCTGTGTACCGATGTATCCATGTTGGACTGTGCCGATATTATATCTACATTCGTATATAGATATAATATCGCCCACTCCTAATGGGTATATCTGTAAGCATTTTTTCATTTTTCATTAAATATGAAATTCATTTTTGTATTTTATTTCAAGCCTACCTAAATGTATATAAAGTTTGGAGTTCATACAAAAAAAAAACAAACTTGTATGCTTCTATTTTGTACTTAGAACTAGAGGAACAAATTTTCATACTTCAAGAAAACCACTTAATAATATAAATACGAGAACATTCTTGTGACGTATCTGTTATAAGTTATAATTCCTTCATTGTTAGTGCGGTTGGAACTAGTCCCCCCCCCCCCTGATGACATAGATGGCTCTTTTTAGAGGTTGCACTAGAAGTACATAAAATGTGGAGGTCATTTGGCTGTGTAACTGCCTACATGAAATTTCATTTCATTACATATATAATAAAATAAAAAAAAAAGGGTGTCTGTACATACAAATTTTTCAAAAACAAAAATGACGTGGTGATAAAATCTGAAAAAGTACGTGTGGTTGTATGTTTATCTGTTTGTACAGGCAAAAATCTCAGGAAGTAAAAGACGGACTTTCATGTTTTTTTTGTTGCATAGCCTTTTTTGGGAAACTGTAACTTCCGATGAACCTTCAGAAACTAGCTCATAAGTAATTTAGGATATACGTCTTAACATAGGTTGGTAAGGAGCAGTTTCTGTTGACATATAAAGATTAAAGATATAAGTTGACATATGTAGAAACGAGAAGGATCAGCTAAACTGATCGAAAAAAGTCAAGTGTCCAGAAATTAACTTTCTTACTTCTGAATAACATAACCTGGCAGTACTTCCACGTGGTGATAACATACATCATACGCTGAGCGCTGCAAAGGCGCTGTATTCATTGTGAAATAATAGTTATCTCCCGCGTATTGTCTACAAAATTAATGAAACTTACATACCAATATTGCAGCGTTTTATCCAATTTTAAACTAAACACTTTAAGGGGTCCAGAGGCGAAGTCGTGGTCAGACTGGGGCACGGAGCCTCCCCTTTTATGAGAGATCAAAACATATAATATACCTAGCGTATCAATTAGTCGTGTAATAATAGTTATTTATCTCCCGCGTGTCGTCTATAACAGTAATGAAACTATTGGTGTTGCAGTGTCATATTATTTTCCGAACTTAATTATGTAATGCGTCCAGGGCCATAGCACCCGTGGGAGTTGGAGGACGAAAGCCCACACAGACACAGAAAATATATCTCATATGCTGTGTGTAGTAAAGAGACTGTGCACACATATAACCATAGTGCAATAATAACCATTTGTTTCCCGCTTTTTTTTTTTTCGGAGGGACCTAATACTGGTTGGCGGCGCCAGTCCAGCCTCAACAGTTCGACTGACTACGAAGACTTTTTTGTCTTCAGGTTTAGGGAGACGATAGGGGGACGGACCCCCCTCTTTAGATGAACCGGGTTGATTGTGGAAGTACCCAATAGTGATTATTTTTGGGACCGAAAAGGGCGAAGCGGTCCTCCTTCCCACTCTAGTGGGACGCGCGCACGATGCCGTTTTATTTGCGGTGTCGTGGATAAGGATAATTGAGCTCATTTAGTGTTTGGCTTATCTGAGGAGGCCGGCCTCCTCGCCCCCCCTCCCTCTGACGGAGGGGGTCGATTTGCGCTACAAATCGGCAAAAGCCGTATTCTTATTTTATTTATTATTAGAGCTCTCTAAAGTCGCGTTATTTTATTTCTATCAATCTAATCTCTCGACTTACGGATTCGAACCTGGGCTCGTTTCCTTAAGCGGTGTTTGTCTCCCGCACGCCGACTTCAAAGGTAGTGAAGCGATTGGTATTGCGGGGTCATATTATTTTTCATACGGAGTGGGACCATTCGAATTCACGAGTCCACGTGAGTCCTCAGAGCCCGACTAAATAGTAAAGGATATGGAAATGGCTCTTCAGGAAATCATATTGACCTTGATGCGTATGTTCTTTTTATATAGTATTCGAAGGTCTGCAACATCCAATGAACAGAGTACAAAAGAGTCCAGTCCATCCGTATGGTTCATCGGTGTATTCGTATACAAGACTTTAAAATAATACGTGAAGAAAAAACTATGTGCCCATTTTAGGGAAATTGCTGAGTGGAGTGAATTGAAATTCGGCACTATTGAAGATTACGTAGAGGAGTGCAAAATGCTCTTGTACCGTATGCGTTAGAAATACATTAAATTAATTAAATAAAACGTTATACACTAGTGTGCGGGCGGTATGTAAGTATAAAAGGAAATTCTTGTTTATTAAACGTTCTATAAGTCTCAAACATAATACACATGATGTTAAAAAAAAGAGATTTCGAGGATTTAAACTGTGTTTGAAGTCGAGTGGGCATTATTTTATTGGGATCGAATTCGAGTTTGGCGATCACTTGTAACACGTTGTAATTGTAAATCAATCATAGTATAAACCGCGATAAAATCCGTAAAAGTAGTTTTATTGTAATGACTAAGATTCGCGGAAACTTAAGACAGCAATATGTCAATCATAGTAATCATACTAAGAGGTAGTGCCATGATGCATTGCAGCGGAATTGAACCGGCAAGACCACGGAGGTACCTCTCGCTGACATGATACTGCCGTAGAATGACAACTTATCTATCGCGTTTCATGGGGTTTGAGAGGAGCCAGAGGCCGGAGGAGAAGGGGAAAGGAGGTAAACGCATCGGTGTAATAGTTATGTGGATGTACATAGACGTCGGTAGTGGTAAAAAGCTCTGGCTGTACGTTTGCCCTCACTATAAAAAATGTTTTAAGTACATAGACAAATATGTAATTTAATAAAGTAGTTTTCCTCTGAACAGATCTGAAAGACTCAGACAATTAGTTAAAGTAGTTTTTTTTCCCCAACAAAACTGACAGACTCGGTAGTATAGACGACAGTTATTTTTAAATAAAACATTTTATTTTCTTTTGAAGGATGATGTTCTTTCAATTTGGAACGTCGACATCGTCTCGCTGAAGCTCCCCGGGGTCCCGGGCTGCTCACTAAAATGTTTAGGTGAACTGGTTCTGTAAATCAAATAACATATAATTTTGTTATTGACATCTTGCGTTTGATGACTACACTAGAATTTTATTGGGTTCAGCTGTTTTTTTAAGATTTAGTTTGCAAATTTATTGAATAACTAGCTTTTGCTCGCGTCTTCGTTTTTATTTTTTCCTTAATAAGGCAATCACATTTTTTTTCCATGGGAATAATTAGTTTTTTTTGAGATAGGGAGTATTAATAATAGGTCACCGGATTGTACATTTTTTACATTTAGGAAGAGGTAGTGCCATGCATGGTACATGACACTACATCCTCCTATGCAACGGAACTGGGCCGCCGAGTCCGGAGAAGTACCTCTCGGTCACTTGATACCAGCGTAAAGAGACAGAGTCGCTGTCGCGTTTCGTGCGTTTTGAGAGTAGCCGGTGGCCCACTGGCGGGGATGGAACGCATCTGCGTAACAATAATATTTATTTATTTGTTTGTGTGTTTGTTTGTTCGTTGTTTGTTGTTCTAACTATCCATCTATCCATCCATCCATCCATCCATCCATCCATCCACGGACGGACGGACGTACGGACGGATGGCATCCGTACATCCATCCGTCCGTCCGTCCGTCCGTCTGTCGTCTTTGTCAGTCTGCCTGTCTATATACCTATCTAGTAGTAGCGAAGCCAATTGAATGGCGGGGGGGTTGCTATTTTTGCCCTCTTATAAGAAAAGGTGAAGAGCAGGTGAAGGAGGCACTTTTGGATACGGGGTTAGAGTCGAGTATGGGAACCTCACCCCAATACACTGTCCCAAAATCGGCGTTAATGGGGGTTATCCTGTGGTGCGGCACAACCCTCTGCGGCCGTGTGTCGGTTCCTGAGGGGACTGACTGAGGGGACGCCTCATCAACACCGGCGCTGATGTCACTCGTGGTGGTTTTAGTGGGCACTCGGCACTAAAATGTGCCGCGAGCTCCACGCACCACTGAACCTCACCCTAGGCTGGTCATCATCGCACCGAAAATTTGTTTCCCCGCGTCAACAAAAAATATAGGGTATGTAATCTGGCATTCTACCAGATCCTTTGCTCCTTGTCTTAAAATATGCGGACCAGTTCAATCATCCCCGGCAACCCTGATAATTTATGAAGTCGCATAAAAGCTAGCTTCAACACAAAATGTGATGAGCAGAGAGTTAAAGCTTTTTCTATACTATGAGTGCTTGTCGGGCGACGTAACTAGGTTTCCGGGATGAATCCTCCGGTGTCGGTCCCACTGACCGACCCCCAATTTCCCTCAGATGGTAGAAATAGATTTGTAGAGACGGTAGATATTACTTTAGCAAGGCACGTATGTGAGGATTGTGACTTTTGGCAATCTCCGCCAACCCATTGGGGAGCAAGCGCGACGGGAATGTTTTGTTGTTTTTGTTGTGATTTAACTATTATTATTATTATTATCACGGCAGTTACAGTTAGTTGTTTTACCTGTGCAAGTGATAAGCGCTGCAGTGAGGGGTGTGCACTGGCTCTATAACCTCCAACTTGGTGTGTTCTATCGCGTACTTCTGTTTTATTGCGTTGTATCTACAAATATTCAGTTATACGTAAAATATGTCCAGAAATCAGTCGATCGTGATAATATAAATATTACATGTATTTTGGTACGTTTATATTAGACATGGAAGAGGCAATGCCGTTACTGCATTGCAGCATAATTGGTTCGGCATGACTTTGAAGGCGTGATCTTCCGCTCGTAGAGACAGCATCGTACTATGCTGTCGACTTTTGATGCGGTTTCCTTTTTATCAAAAACTCATAAAGTTGATAGTTGAGTGTCTGAGAGGATAATATTTCTGCATCATAATTTACCGTGATTCGTCACAAGTACATGTAGTTCTAGTGCTTGGAATTTTTACGACATTGCTCGCTAAAGCCCCGTTCGCACAAGAGCGTATCGCGTATAAAAAACGTTGAAATGGAAGATATGGATCTTCACACATCTGTTTACATTACGGTTAAAAAAGCTCCGTCGCGTTAACAGACGATTAGCCCACAATGGACGTGATGTTAACACGCGTTAAAAAAACTCTCGTGCGAACCTAATGAGTGGTTTGGTGTCATATTTAAAGGAATTATAATGGCCATTACTATATTTCTATATATTCTTGGAATAACGTTATAATCTATACATGTGCTAAAATTAACTTACTATACATGTATATAATAAAAAATCTTATATCTTATTTTGTTCTGAGTAGTATATATATGTACAAAATAAGATATAAGATTTTTTTGATGTATCCTGCAAATAATAAAGACATTAACTTGTTTAACTTATGTAACTACAAAATAATGGTAAAACTATAGGCTAACAATTTCTCAAAATAATAATCATGAATTGTGTTTTTTTATGTTCATAATAAAATTGGCAATTTTGAATGACAAACATGAACAAAACAAATCACCGGAAAAAGACAAACTACTGTTCTTGTCACGTTTCTTTCTTCGTTTTAACAACGAGTATAACCACATCTCTTAGCAAGACACTCCGGAAGCCTCGTATGCATACTCTGGATTAAATTCCTCACGTTTTCATCTGGAATCCATTCCCAAGCATCTATTAAGGCGTCAATCGGCTGTTGTTGGTTGTAGACCCCTTGCTCATTCTCTCTGACTCTTCGATTCGAATGGTCCCACAATTGCTCGATCGGATTTAAATCCGAACTGTTAGCTGGTCATGGTAATACCCCAATATGATACTCTAGAAGAGTACAAGAAGACACTAAGAACAGTTTGGGTTGATCGAGCTGTACACGGGCATTATCTTGCATCAGGATGAATCCAGGCCCCACTCGCTATCCAAATGGGATCACTTGGCCTGATGACGTCCTCGATGTGACGTTCTGCAGTTACGGTATCCGAATTTAAAATGGTGATCTCGGTTTTTCCGTGTAAACTAAACCCAACCCATTACGTTGGGACCACCAAAACGGTCAACTTCGTGAATGCAGGACTCCGAAAACCGCTCGCCGCGTCGTCTCCACACTCTAACACGCCGATCACCATTAAGAAATTTTACTTTGCACTCGTCTGTAATGTCAAATACTGACGGGAGAGTTTTAATCGGTTTGCACGTTGAACCTTGCTCAGTGGAATTCGAACAACTCGTCGTCTTGACGTTTGCTGATCTTCGTGCAATCGATTACGTATAGTTTGATCACAGACACGGGTACCCGTCGTCAGCCGCAGCTGGTGTCGTAACTTACGGGCCGTTACTGTACGATCACGACGAGCACTTAGTTGGATGTACCGATCCGCATGAGTCGTTATTATGCGAACTCTACCTGAACCAGGTCTCCTGGCAACACTGCCAGTGTCATGGAAGCGATTCCATACATTTTGGACAGCTCTTCGAGAAAACCCCAACTGCGAACCCACGTAACGCTGAGAACGTCCTTCTTGAATCATAGTTATGGCTCTGGTTGCTGTAATTGTATCCATGTGCCTTCGTACTGGTTGCATGATTAACGCGAGATCAATGAATCAATTACGATTGAAAAAATAATATTTTTTCCTAAAAGACCGAAACAAGTTAAGAAGACAATCAAAGACAACATAAGAATAACATCCAATTATTTTTTCTTAAAATGATGGCCAATAATTTCAAATTAGGAACACGCACACATAAAATAAAAAAGGCATAAAGTGATCAAACACCAAAGAGTTCGTAATATGAATATAATGCTACTTATCAGTTACTTTCAGTTTACTAAATTGTAAATAAAATAATGTGTAAATAAAGTAGTGGCCCTTATTTTGTTTTGAGTAGTCTATATATATATATATATATATATATATATGATGGAAAAAGCATAATATCATTGTATTTCTAGTTGTCTTCTTTCTTAAAATAATAATAATAAAATACACATACTTCACAACCGGTGGGAATCTGTAACCCCATACGATCTCCCGTGGCAGGTACGAGCTTTGACTCTGAGTGAAGGTGCCCATGGATGCCGAGGCGCCTTTCAAACTTACTGTTATTTCGAAGCTAATACAAAAAAAATACTGTTACCAAAGTTGTCTGTATTACGACTCATCTGATTCAAGTTTTCTAAGTACCCAGGGACTAGCCTAGAGATGGGACCTCTAGGCTGTCGTAGGAAAGACGCAGGTCAAGGTGTAAATCATGAAATTAATTATAATAGAAATTATTAATTACAATAAAACTACTTTTATGGATTTAATCGCGCTTTGATTAATTCACAGTTTCAGATAATTCAGAGTTCGTTCTATATTAGTCATGCCCAGCAGCAGGTTGCAACCGATGATTTGGGAAGCTCTGGTTTGTAGCATGATCACGAATAAAACTGATAGGTCACGTATAGATTATGAGATTATGTTTGTCGACAGATACGTTTAAAACTTTTACGTTACTCTCTTACCCATGTCAATCACCTTAAGCCAAATTTAACAATATTAACTTAACGAAAAGTATTGCGTTGTATTTTGTTTTTTTGATGCTTTATGAAAGATAACAAGTTGCTAGCTTTATGAAAGACAACGGTTTTACGTGAAGTCTACGCTCTTTGGTAACAAGTGACATTCATAACTTTTTTTAGGATAAAAAGTAAAATTATGTTATCCTTATTGTATTATATATAGCGTCAAATTTCATTATCATTTATATTCCGTTCAATATTCTTTACAAACATACACATAATATACGAGGGTGGTTCTAAAAGTTCGTGGCCTAACCTACATGGAGCTATGACATCTTTTTAAATCTACCGTCATTTGTTAGTATGTGTCATATTGATTTATTGTGCGCAGTTTCATTCCGATACTGCACAATATAAATTTTCTGTGATTATTTGTTTGAAGCAATCTGACGCAATTTTCAATAATGGAGAAAATTGAACACCGTGCAGTCATTAAGTACCTCAATAAAAAAGGCCTATCACCAAAAGACATCCATCAATATATGGTAAGCACTTTGGGGGAGTCTGCTCCATCGTATTCCAGTATCGAGAAGTGGGTAGCTGAGTTTAAGCGCGGTTGTGAGAGCATTAAAGATGATCCTAGGAGTGGAAGGCCTACATCCTCTACAACGAAAGAAAACATCGATAAAATTTGAGATCTCGTACTGTTTGACCATTGGTAAGATAGCTGAGATAACAGACGTTAGTTACGGCCGGGTGCAGCATATAATAACGGAAGAGTGGGGGGTTCCATAAGGTTTCTGCTCGCTGGGCCCCGAGGTTGCTTTCAGCTGAACAAAAAACGGGTTCGATACACAATTTCGCGAGACTGTTTGGAACTTTTTGAGACTGATCCCGAGGACTTTTTGTCTAGATTTGTTACCATGGATGAAAGCTGGGTTCACCACCATACTCCTGAATCAAAGAAACAATCCAAACAGTGGAAAAGATCAGACTCTCCTACACCGAAAAAGGCTAAGGCCGTTTTGTCGACTAACAAAGTCATGGCTTCTGTTTTTTGGGATGCGAAGGGCATTATTTCCGTATTTACCGAAAGGTCAAACTTTAAATTCTAGTTATTATTGTAAATTTTACGGAGACTCCGGGAACAAATAAAAGAAAAAAGGCCGGGAATGTTGCGTAAGAAAGTTTTGTTTCATAAAAACAAGGCACGTGTTCACACTTCGGTTGAAGCAATGTCTGTAATCTATGATTGTGGCTGCGAATTGCTGCCCCACCCACGCTATTCGCCGGATTTAGCCCCCTCGGATTATCATTTCTTTCTAAATTAAAAAAAATATTTGGGTGGCTCGAAATTTTCGACCAAAGATGAGGTGATAGTCGCAGTAAACGATTATTTCGCCGACCTTCCGGAATCTTTTTTTTTTCGAGGGGATAAACAAGTTGCAGGTCAGGTGGAAGAAGTGTGTTGAACTAGATGGAGACAATGTCGAAAAATAAAAATAAATTTAGATCCACTTCTCTTTAATTTTCTTTGTCGGGCTTAGAACTTTTAGATCCACCGTACTTTCAGATTAATAATATTAGTAACATTACTTTTTGGCTATGAAAAGGCTAGCAATGAGGAAATACTTAATGTAGTTATTAAATGACGAGATCGTGCCTTTTAGTGTGCAGTTTGGCAGCAGTGTGGTAGTAAATCCTTATTACTTACCACTATCATTATAGCACAGTGCAGCGCTTGATGCAAGTCGAAATAAAAATTGGAATGTAAAATGAACGCAAGAGCGAGCTGAGGTCATAGTTCGTTCTCTCTCTATATATAATCTATAAATGACGCATTCGCTGCATTTATAGATTATACTGATACTTTATATAGGATAAGTTTGGCAAGAATACACGTTTTATTAGGTTGACGCGGATATTACACATATATATATAAACAAGAATTTTTTGCGTTAATCGGAATAACCAAATAATTATAAAAATCTCTGGGGACATCAGGATATTTGTTATCTCAGTCCACCAGTGACAATGGTAGCTGTAAAGTTTCTGAAACATAGGTATTGTAAAATACATAAATCAGCCGAGATAAAATCCTTTAAATTTTTTTATTATAATATTTATATTATTAACGAACGGATCCGTATCCTAGCCGTATTCTAAACATTTAATAATTTTTTGTACTGCACATAGCTACGAAAAATGATAAACACATTATTTATAACTTACTTATTATCCATCAGGCTCTCTGGCGTACATCTGTATAGAGGGCTGTGCTCATCTATCACATGTACCAGGGTAACAGGCCATAGCAGGAACTGTCGCTGTTGCAGGCTCAGATTACAAGCATAGTAACGGATCGTCTCACCTTCTTTTGTCCTGTATTGTAACAATTAGTTAAATCGTACTTCATGTTTCTAGGCCGGTATCGATCAATTTTCTTCTCATTTGCACGCATAATACCTATGATAAAAAGCCAGTCTCTCCAAAAGCTACAACAGTCCATTATTCTATTTCGCAGTTATTAGATTCGTTTTGTTTTTCTATATTCCTCACAGTTCTACTGCAGGCAGACATATACTTACTTATACGAACATATATAGAGTGCAGAGAATTCAGAACCGATGATGTGATCGTAGTTCAGATCCCAGGCTCGTATCATCAGGCAGAGGTGACCGTCTCGCATTGAGATCTGTATACATATCAATAATTAACTACCTGAGCGGGCTACGCTATGCTTGGCTGTTATAATCGAAATAGAATATAGCCTTTTTTATAGTATAGGGGGACAAACAAGAAATCGGAGCCTCTCAACGACTACCGAGGCCCATGAACATCAACATAATTATCGTCGCCTTGGCCTCCTTTTCCCTCCCCCCTCAATGGGCCACTGTCTACTCACAAACCGCACGAAACACGAGAGCGCAGGTGTCTCTTTACGGCGGTTTCAAGTGAGCGAGAGGTACCTCCCCGTTCTTGCCGGTCCAATTTCGTATGTCATGTATTATATTTCGATGTAGTGTCATGCACCATGCATGGCACTGCCTCCAGCAAAGTACTACCTCTTACAAAATGCATACATGACCTATATTTTAAGCTGGACACACGCATGCCAAATTTCAACAAAATCATCTCTTATAGTTTAGGTGTCCAACGCGGAGGCACACGGACCGATTCTACTTAGATATACACGTTTTGGACAGGTGTCCCTACTCTATCTACATACTGTTTATGCTTGTACCACATAAAATATGTTGGGCATCGTTAATTCAACGAAGGAGAGTGTTTAATCTGGATTGTTTACCGCACATAGATAGCTGTTTCATTTTGTTTAATGTACACCGACACTCCTTTATGTTTGAGGCCTCCAACCAAGGTCATTTTTGGCCCACCAAGCGAATAAGGTGCTCGAGTAAAGTTTTAGATAATATGTTAAAAGATAGCCAATAACTTCGATATACATTAAAAGTATTTGGGTTTTGGTCGTTGATTGCATTAGTTTTTTTAATAAATAAATTGACACTTACAACAGCTTTTTTGCTGAACCCAACACCGTCTCTGGACAACTTTTCGGGTCTAGTTAGTTTTGCGTACACCACACAAGTTAAAACTCCGGATAGCCCTGTACCTAATATTAGCTGAAATTTGTGTTTATTATTTAATAATCTTTAGAAAATATATAAAATAATATTTAGTATTTACAATAGGTAATAATTAATAATTTGAGGTCGCGAGTTATATAAAAATAAGATCTATGAGAAACTGGTACATCTTATTTCTAATGAACTTCATGTGGAATTGTAAAATCAGCTGCCACTGTCGGCTTTTCCGAACGAACATGACTTAGGGATCCTTAGGAAAATAGAATATTCGTTTCTAAAAAGAATGGCAATGTTTTTGGCATATCTTTAAAACCTATAGTGTTGCGAATGGTCGTGGTAGTTTGAATCATTTGTGGGCTCATCTACTACATATATCCATCCTATACTGTAAAAATAACATGAATTCCAAAGCAATTTATTATCAGCTTAAATTCAAAGAACTGTTTGTTATACAAACGTATTTTACTAATTTAGTTGTCATTGGGAATACATTTCTAAAAATTAGAAAATTTTGGATTGAAAATCGTCGAATGGTTAATATATAACAAGATATGTTATGTTAACATACAAGTACTAAAATGAGATAGTTGTTTATCCTTAAATTGTATTGGATCAGTGGCTTAAGGCAGTGCATTGACCGTGATTAAATACATTTAAAGATGAGGTGGATAGGTAAGTTTCAATAAACATAAAACATTTTTTGAAGTTATACTCCTTTTGACTCGTTTGGAAGAAATTATAACTTAATTTAACAATACAAGAGCACAAAAAAATACTTAAAAGAGAAAATAATGTCATTATCATTTCAAACAACCAGTTTGAGAACTCGTAACTCTTCACCACCTCTCTGCCATAGACATCGACATCAAACCCATTGTCCCTATTTTCGCGAAGGTTAAAAATTACATACCTGCATAATAAATAAAAATATTGACTCAGGACATTCTTCATCAACAGCACGATCTCCAAAGCCGATTGTTGTCTGAAAATCAAGATCAATTGTACTTAGTAATTATTAACCACTATCTACGAGTATCTGCATTTAAAATTCTTAGTCTGGCCATAAATACTGTTATATTGAAAATAAACAAATGTTACATTTGAATTTGGAATCTGTCCTTTTTATACGATTGTTCATTGTGTTTATGTGTTCTAATTTTGGGGCCAATAAATTGTAAAATATTTTGCGATATTAAAATGGACTGGTATGACAAAGAGAACAGAATCGCACCACAAAAAGTTAGTATGGAGCCAAATGCAATTTTTAAAACTCCATACACTTGGTATTACTCAAGTGCTTGTGTACCGGGCTATAATTAGGTACAAAGAGTCTTCCTCTGTTTGTGACAGTGAAAGTTTTGGCCGTCCACATAGATTTCGTACGTAGAAGGTGGTGTGCTTAAAGCACTAATGGAAAGAATTCGAAAAATCCTGTCTGAAAGCTAAATATTTTATCTCGGAAAATAAACATAGCACCTAGAACCATGTCACATATTTTAAGAGGTGACTTAGGACTCGCAGCCTATATACCTAAATATTCTGAACTGATAAATTAAATATGAATAAGGTGGTAAATAGAAACAACTACTGGAGCGGTACGCAGAGGCCGGTCACAGAAAAATTTTGTTTCTTTATGAGACATTTTTTACTATTGAGCAACACTGTAACAACAAAAATGACCATATTTATGCTCAAAGCTAACAAAGAAGCTAATTGGGAATTAGTCGACGATATACAGTTCAGTGATAGCTATGAAGTGGTGACTGAGCCATACTTTTGTGAAAAATGTATCAAAACTTCGGGACAAGTGTATCAAAATACCATTCTTGAGAAGGTATTTCAGTCCCCTAATAACACCATGTTCAATAACCAAGTATAGTTCTGCCAGCAAGATTCGGCGCCGGGTCATAAAGCTCCGGTGCACGCAGTATTGGATGGAAGTGAAAGTCTTGGACTTCATCAGAGGTGAAGACTGGCCGTCGTCTAGTCCTGATTTTAATCGGCTGGATTATGTAACATAGCCAGTTTTGGAGAGTGCAGCTGGCTGTAAACGCAATTTAGATTCACTAAAACAACTAAAGGATCTCCATTGGCTGTAATACATTTCGTTCGTATAAGCCACTTCGAATAAGCTTCTTTATATTGATTGTTTAACCTTTGTGTTGATTATTTAAAACACACACCATTACTATTAAACTACCACACTGTTAAAGTAATAAATGTTATTTGCAATTTTTTTTTCTTTGTTACAATATTTATGGCAAGACTAGGAAGGTATATTGTCACTGTACTTTCGATATACTACCGAGTGCTTAGCACATTCACATCTTATGGTTGGCATTCGTTAAATTGAAATTAAGAGCCTGATTGGCAATTTTCATGTGGAACTCTTTCAATAAGCTAGTAGATCTCATACAACGACTACAGCCTAAACCATTTTGGGTTTTGTGCTTTACCCATTCCCCGCACCAGTATTTGTTACATTTTTCCGCTTAGTACCAAATAAGAGATATGTTTAATGCCGCATTACTTATTGAGAAGTACAGGCTAAAATTGACTTACAGATGAAGTAATTGAGTGATCGAGTAAGATCTGTGCGGACGCTTGAAGTAAATTGGATAATTCTACTCAAGACAGATCTATAAGTCCGCCTTTATGGGTTGGCACATTATTGATTAAATTAGCGTAACCATAAGAACCAGTTATAGGTATATTGTTAGTCAATAGTACAATACAATAACATTCCTTTATATTGTATAAAAAATAATTACAATATATAGAATATTTTTTTAGCGGTTATGTTGGACTGCAAAAAGTCAGGACTGCTTTCTTTAACTTTAATCATCTTCCTTAGTGGTTTTCATTTAAGGAATCGTGCGTCACACATTACCTACTTTAGTGTTTTTAAGTCAAATGCGCAAACATTGATTTTAATTCAGTGCTATTGGGCTGCTACACTTTTTTAATTTCCTACAGATGAAGTTCAAATGTTTACTTGCTATTTTCTATCAGAATTTCTATTTACTTTTATATTCATCAGAATAACGATGTATTATGTACATCGTTATTCTGATGATTATTAATATCATTGTCAAAAATAACGAATTGAACAGTAATATACATCATAGCGTTCATTAAATGCGAAAGTTTGCGCGTCTTCAATTGCGTCTCTGCCGAACGGATATTAACGGAACGGCACAATGTTGTAGCTCTGCACGTTGTTTTAACTGTAGTGTGGTGTTTCTACTTGATCAAATTGTACATTAAAATCTTCCTCGGGAATCGATTTATCTATATGCGTAGTCCGCATGAAAATCCGTTCAATAGACTTTGAGAAAATCCATCACATGCAGACGGACATCTTTTAGGCACTTTGTATTATAATATGTATAGTTGGGTAAACAAATAATGCTAGGTAATATACGCTGTCATAATAACCGAAAAAGTCTGGACTTTTTCGGTTATTATGACAGCGTATATTACCTAGCATTATTTAACTTACTCTGGAAGTTCCTGACGCAAACGTTAGTGGATAGTGAATTAGTTAATACGGTTTTCATTTTAACGTTCATTCTTACCTGCGCCTCTACGGATGCCAGGAATATGGTGACAAAATCTTTCCCTCCAGTAATACAGGTCCGCTGAGGAGGTTCCGGGTCGAAGTCGTAGTGGGCTAGAGCTGTGATGTACCAGAATACAGCGAATACCAGCCAAATAGCGAAGTGCATCACGATTGTTCCAGTGACAATCCAACGCCAACGTAGATTGATCTTACAGTACAACATAATAAGAAATGGTTAAAACAAAATTTTTAAACGAGACTAATTTAAAAGTTCTCCACTGACAGTAAGTTGTTACATATCTTTTGAGTATTATTTTACAAGCTATCAGTCCCGGCTTTGAACAACAGGGGTGCTTAACAGACACTAAACCTTCCTCGGAAATCACTCTATCTATGGCCAAAAATTGCATGAAACTTTCGGGAAACCAATCTATGGAACCCAAACCTAGTCTCGCCGCCAGACGAGAACTCATAGTAATTCGATGAGGCTGTATTGGGCTTTTCTTCGCCTTTTCAGCATAGCTCCAGGTACGAAAAAAAGGATCTTGATAAGGATCTACTGTGTCGCGCCTGCATCGCCCCCCGCTCTGTTTCAGTAAACAAAACAGAGAAACTACGGTGATGATAATAATCGATTTTAATCCCTATAATATAATATATACAAGGAGTATAGTATATATAAGCTGACAGGAGTAGCAGGGGTGGAAAGGTGTAGTGGGCCAAGCCCGTTTAAGAAAAAACGATTTAAATTGCGTTTTCTTTGGAATTGCTTTACATATATTTATAATATATTTTTATTCACTCCTAGACGTATAACTACATTGGGGACGTAGAACTACAATATGATACGTCCGTGAGTGTTTACAACGTCTCACCATTTGGCCTGAATATGAGATCTCTATGTAGCGATGGCTCGTTTGCTCACATTATTATAATTTAGTAATAATTTTAGGTGCCCTCTGTAATACTTAGGGCAGGTTTACCGGTTACTACCGATTGTCATTTAGATTTTGATGTTAGGCCCCAAACTGCCACATACACGTTTCGAACTAATTGCATTAACGGGAACATGTGAAAGCGTAACTGGCAATTTATTCGCCGGTTACTTTTCTAACAGAAAAATTTTGACTGTAATAAGAGCCTGTGGGACCCGCCCTTAATGTACATAATTATTTTCATTCAAAAGTTTTTTTTTTTTTCAAAAAATATGTATTGGAGCTTTTATCACAATAATATATGACAACTCCATCGTGCCTTTTAAAAGCATATTTTTGTATATATTAAAAAAGATTTATAAGTTGACGTACTCGTATGTTTTACTAATGATATTTTTAAAACACCCATAACAACCTTCTAAACAACCATAGGCAGTACATATAATATTATAAATATTAATTGCTTTCACTAACCAAAGTATGAAATGTGTCATTCAGAAGTCGAATCTTCTCATAAGGCACGTTTGATATCAGTGCCACATTCTCTAATCCATTTTTAGAAACAAGACGCTTATTGAAGTCTCCGTACACTTTGTATCTCGTTGAAGGCTCATTCCTGGAACTATCCAAATCATTTTAAATTTACACAATTGCAATATGATGTTCCAACACAATTAAAAAGTGATTGAGGGTAATCATTTTCCAACGTTGTACGTATGTATGTGTTATATAAACATTTACATGAACAATGCTACCACCTGTACGGCTCGATAGATTTCAGCGTATGAGGTATCGTTAGATTCGCCTTAATATCTGGAGTAACGCTGGATAGGTTTAATAATAAAACACATTTAGATTAATATAGATTTGTATAAAAGTGATGTTAAGTATCCCCACCATGGTCCAAGCCTTGTCGTAGCGGCGAGGCTCAATAGCCTGAGGCCACCCAGGCGAATATAATTGAACCGAGTGGGCTACTCTTTGTACCTCTCTTATAAGACGAAGGGGCTAAAGAGCAGGAGGAGGAGGCGCTCTTTGTGCCCCACAAAGGTACAAAGGGCGCCTCCTCTACTTATAACAAGGGGCGAGGATGGGAACCTCACCCCACTGCACTGTTCAAACGTTAGTGCGCGACAACCGCGGTCCCTTAGTGACTACCGGACTGACTAGCCTCCGCGGTGCCCCACACACCTCTGAAGCCAAGTCTGGGTCGGTAAAGGAGCGTAAATGCTTTTAGCGCGTCAAAAAAAATGTAAAATTGATGTTAAGTATGCGTGTAAGATGTGTTAATAATGTTAAGAAGGCATAACACCCATAGAAATATCATCACTCCACATTCCAAACCATACGTGCTGTGATCGTGTATTCAATATATATTCTGTTAATTATGCACTAGTGGTCATTAACTGTCATCTACTATAATCACAATGGGCAGTTACAACCTAGTTATTGAAGTGGACTATTCATAACACACGCAACATGTGAAGGATGCATAAGTGGCGCGCATACAATGTTTAAATGCCTGACATAATGAAAACAACACAAACAGAATGCTCAACGTCAAACGTAGAACCACATCTGTATATACTTATAGCATACGAGGACAAACGAATAAACGGAGCCATTTAACTCTGTAAGAGGTAGTGCCATGTAGCATAGGAGGAGTTAGTGCCATGCATGGTGCGTGCTTCATATCCTTCTATGTAACGGAATTGGGCCGGCACATCCAGGGCGGTACTCCCGACGTATTGGTCTTAGGATGAACGTGGACAAGACAGAGGTTATGTTCAAGGAACATGTTCTCCCTAGGCCGGACAACGTCGATGGTACGAACACGTCTACCTCGGGCAACGACGAGGCAGATATAACTTCGAGAAGGAAGCCCGTAGAAGGATTCAGTTGGGCTTGGCAGCATTCCGGAAGCTTCGTCACATTCTCAAGTCGCCTATGCCACAGAGCTTGAAGACAAAAGTCTTCAACCAATGCGTTCTCCTCGTGATAACCTACGGGGTCGAAACGTGGCCTCTTAATTTAAGGTCCGCAAGTTTGCGGTAGCGCAACGTGCTATTGAACGTGCTATGTTGGGTGTTTCTTTATCCGACAGAATTCGTAACAAAGTCATAA
>JAFELO010000259.1:707703-738058 GCA_017140195.1 Eumaeus atala | reverse complement strand
TTTTGTGTTCGTGTTCCTAATTTGAAATTATTGGCCATCATTTAAAACAAATAATTGGATGTTATTCTTATGTTTTTCTTTGATTGTCTTCCTAACTTCTTTCGATTGTTTTAAGAAAAAAGTGTTACTCTTTCAATTTTAATTGATTCATTGATCATCTAGTACGAAGGCACATGGATACAATTACAGCAACCAGAGCCATAACTATGACTCAAGAAGGACGTTCTCAGCGTAACGCACTTGGATTTTTCTCGAAGATCTGTCCAAAATGTATGGAATCGCTTCCATGACACTGGCAGTATTGCCAGGAGACCTGGTTCAGGTAGAGTTCGCATAACAACGACTCATGCGGATCGGTACATCCAGCTAAGTGCTCGTCGTGATCGTACAGTAGCGGCCCGTAAGTTACGACACCAACTACGGCTGACGACGGGTACCCGTGTCTGTGATCAAACTATACGTAATCGATTGCACGAAGATCAGCAAACGTCAAGACGACGACTTGTTCGAATTCCACTTGCTCAGTGGGTTCAACGAGCAAACCGATTAAAATTCTCCCGTCAGTATTTAAACTGGAGGATTAATCAGAGGGGCAAGGTGCTTTTTACAGACGAGTGCAAAGTAAAATTTCGTTACATCGAGGACGTCAACAGGCCTCAAGTTATCCCATTTGCATAGCGAGTGCGGCCTGGATTCATCCTGATGCAAGATAATGCGCGTGTACACACAGTTCGATCAACCCAAACTGTTCTAGAAGAGTCTCATATTGAGGTATTACCATGGCCAGCTAACAGTTCGGATTTAAATGCGATCGAGCAATTGTGGACCAATCGAATCAAAGAGTTAGAGTGAATGAGCAAGGGTCTACAACCAACAGCAGCTGACTGACGCGTTAAAAGATGCTTGGGAATAGATTCCAGACGAAAACGTGAGGAATTTAATCCAGAGTATGCATGCATACGAGGCTTCCGGAGTGTCTTGCTAAGAGATGTGGTCATACCCGTTACTAAAAAGAAGAAACAAAAGTGACAAGAACAGTAGTTTGTTTTTTTCCGGTGATTTCTTTTGTTCATGTTTTTCATTCAAAATGGCCAATTTTATTATGAACATAAAAAAATTCATAATCATTATTTTAAGCAATTGTTAGCCTATATTATAATCAATAACATTATTGTATAGTTACATAAGCTAAACAAATTAATGTCTTTATTATTTTACATCAAAAAATCTTAGTGGCCCTTATTTTGTTTTGAGTAGTATATATATGATGACATGACTTTTTCTAGCAGATAATACTCCAATATTTCTAGGAAGACTATCTTTTTGTATCTTATAATTTTCTTCAACTGAGAAAGACATTTTTTTCTTCTAAAGCGTGTCGTAAATACCGTCTAATATTATATCATGCGTTACAAGAAATTTCGGAAACGTCCAATTTGTATGGCCATTATTATAATAACACGTAGATACTTGGCTGTTTTCCAAAGGCTTGATAACCATACTAGGAATCTAACAGCTATTTTCTACTAGTACAATTACCTAAAAGAAGTGAATTAACCGTTAGGGTTTTTTATTTTTATAGTTTAAGAGACTAAACGAGTTGAAGGGACCTGGTGACAGTGAACGCCCATAAAAACCATGGAAAAACTTCCCTCACCTTCACCCCATCCTCCAACGGTTTCCGAGCACCCACCACAATAAACGCGACTGTGTAACTGTCACTTTACGTCGGTTTCATGTAAGCAAGAGATACTACCTCACTCGTGCAGGTGCAATTAAACCGCAATGCGTGTAACATCACCTTTTAATATAAATACTCATTGACATACGATTTCGCATCGAGTTAGGTTCGACGCTTTTTACGTTTTCCTCGAAATAACAGAGTGAAGATTTATTACAATATTTTTAAAAATAATTACGCCAGATCAGCATCATTATTTTTATAACAACTTTGGGCGAAATTATTATTTTCAATTATAGTTTAAATTATATTTTCATGATTATTATATTACTTACTTTCTATTTGATGTCGGCCTTTTCCTAGTATCCTTACGTGTTTCCACGTCGTCCTTCACGTTTATTTTTTCATTTTCAATATTAACGCTGTTATTACTCTGTGTTATGATAATTTTTGGTAACTGTTGTGATAGCTTTCTCAGTCTTTCTGACTTCACTGAATTGGGTATTGAACATAAACTATGACATAATTCGTTTTCTACTTTATATTCAATATTTTCTTCGCCCAATATGTTATGTGTATAAATATTTATGTTTTTATCACGATGTGTCCTCAATTCTTCAATCGTTTCATAACCAGGATCATCAGGTTCTTCTGACGTCGGCGATGTATTTTCGTTTCGATCACTCTTAACACTTTTCAAATAATCAAGGCATTCATCGTAAAGCTGACTAATTTGTGCATATTCAATATCGCTTACGAATATTTTTTTACTCATTTTAAACGCATCAATGTTAATTTTCACTTTATCAGGAAGTTCAACGATGACTTAACTTTTGTGTACGGAGATTCTCATAATGAGCGATTGTGTTCACTATCAGATTGTTATCAGCGCGTTATCAGTGTTAATTGTGTGGCTGAGGAGCGGCCACTAAGCTGTGTGATCTGACGTGACCTTGTTAGGATGCGCAGGGCCATTCCACTATACGTGTCTTTAAACATTACCAACGGTGATTTTTTTTATCTCACATAAAAACGGCGTCCTCAATTCATCTAAATTTTCGTTCTTTCTTTGTTACTACAAAAAAATTTCAGATAAGTATATCTGCCTCTCCCTCTTTGTTAGTTTACTCTTAACTGAATGAATCAATTTTGATGATTCTTTATGGTTCTATCATAACAATATAATATCGTAAAAATACTACTACATGTATGTGATTATAATTTTAAATAAATTATTTTACTCAATCGTTCAGTCATTCTTAAGCCTGAAGAAAAAATATGAAGGGAAGACCATGTAAGAATAAACAGCAATCAAATCAATAATACTTTAAAGTTTAAAAGCTATAGCAGTGTATTAATGTCAGATCTTGTTGAAAGGCGTAGCCTTTTTTTGTAGTGGAGGGGGCAATCAGAGCCTTCTTAAAACTACCGACGCCCATTAACATCCCCATAATTATTATGACTATGTTTTGCCCTCCTTTCCTCCTCCCCTCCAATGGGCCGTCCATGAATTATTGTATCGGACTAGAACCTTTGAAGCTTTTCTTTCTCCGAAGGCGGTATCGTCATAAAGCGGACGTAATACAGCGGTGATGACTTTGAACATCTAAATAACGTACGTTACGGTGTCATTCGCTAATACGGTTAACGGTTTAAATAGATATTTCTAGTGACTATTCGCCGCTATACTATGGCCGCTTTAAGTTGGCACCGCTATCCTAGGAAACCATGAAATTGATGAATAAATGGTATACGTTGTAATTTGAAGCACTTTAACTCGTTCACAAATTTAACTAGCTGATGGACTAGTTGTTAATAGTTTCAGTAATGCAATAACCCGGTTAATAATTGTTTGAGACTTCCATGTTTGTTACAGATTTTGTAGTCATCTGGTCGCCGAGCAAGGTATTTACAAAAACTTAGCCAGCACCTTGTAATAAGTATTTTAAGTATTGCGTTAGAACCCGCCAGATAACTACAAAACCCGGTTAATATCTCAACATTTTATGACTGAGATCTTACTACATATGTAAATGTGAATGTGTTACTCTGTCACGCAAAATGTACGGAAATAATTATGGATATCCTTATGTATATATGCTATCCTGCTTTTTGGGAGGTATTCGGTATAGCCGTGAACAAAACCAGCAAATCCCACCCAGGACTGGAAGTGCGTAAACTATTTCCACGGCAAACTTTAAAAATTTACCTTGGGAAGTATTTTAAAATTGATATAAAGGTAACACTGATTAGCCCCCGCTAAACGTTTATACATGAATTTCGATCCAAACTACTAAGTTGTATATAATTCTCTTTGTATAAATTGTTTCGGTGTTTGCTTCATGGTTAGCGTCGCACTGTGATCTAATTAACTCATCAAAACGCTTCCTCTCGCGTCGTTACATTAACCTCTTTAATTTACTCAAATGAATCTGTCTGGAGATTTAATTTGAAGATTTAATATTTACTTCCTACCCAGACAATAATTCAAGAGCTAGTACCATGCTGCGTTGCCCAGGAAAGGGGGACCAGGCAGCAAATCTGCATGACAATAATATGCATGTCTATGTGTGCCATGCTACATTACAACCGTATTGATTCGGCACGCCCGGAGAGGTTGAACCACTCGTTTGAATGAACCATTTTATAAATGATGGTTATCTGTCGCGTTTAAGACAGTTCTTGAGTAGCCGGTGGTCCAATGACGGGACGGATGTAGGAGGGCAACGTAAGCAGATGCAAGGGGCGTTGGTAGTCACCGGATGGCTCTGATTGCGTAATTGTCCCTGTAAACTTCATCATAAAACTAGACATGTATCCTGATAATTCATCATCCTTCCATACTTCAAATAATAATTTATATGAAGTGTCCTAAATTTTTTTGGTTTGGTTATAGTTATATAGTTTATACGAAGTATTAACGTTACCGATTTGTAATTTTGAAAATATATGATACTTATAAAAACAAAAAAAGAGGTAGTTTCATGCTGCATTACAGCCAAATGCGCTCGACACGACCTGGTAACTCTCGTTCGTATGAGGAGAGTGACAGCTGTGCTATCACGTATCTTATGGTTTGTGAGTATCCGGAGGCCCGTTGGAGGGGAAAAAGAAAGGAGAGTATCGTATTTGGATTTTAACAATGGGCATGTCTATGGGCGTCGGTAGCCGTTAAAAGGCTCCGATTAATCGTTTGCCCCAATTATATTCAAAAAATGTAACAAGTCACAAATACCTAGTGAGTCTGATACCTTGTTTAATAACAGGCTCTGGGTACTTCAGCTAGACTCTGCACCGGCCCATAGAGCAAGAAGCACGCAAGACAAGCTGCGCATGAAAATGACTTCATTCAGCACGAAAACTGGCATTCATCCAGTCCAGACTTGCATCAGATGGATTACAATACTTGAGCAGCATTGGGATAATTTGAGCTGAATCTTCTGCTCAAATCTATCATTCCAATTTGAAGTCAATCAAATCCTCCCTGATCAAAGCAGCTGCCGATATTGACATAGACCTCTAGTGTGATGCTGTAAACGATTGAAGTCCTATACTCCAAATCGCGGAGCTCATTTGTTACGTTTAGTAAATAACGTAGAAAAAAATATCATGACCCAACGAGGTGCATGTTGGTACACACAGTTAACAAACAATGTTTACTCTACATGAAGTAAACGTACAGCCCTGTTTTATTTGTGAGTAATTAATTATAACATACAAATTAGTTTGTACCAATGCATTCCTATTGCGATGGTCACGACTTCTAACAGATAACCTTATAGGAAGAGTTTCTGAATATCATTCGAAGGAATATTACAGTTGACTGTTTATTTAAAAACGTGTTTATTTTACCGTTCATTGTTTTATCTCTGACTACGTTAGCAGTAAGTAGTTACTTGAACAAATATTAATTATTAAATAAATAATGTGTATTTTGTATAAGATATATAATTCAGGATACAATCGAACAGGAAATCTTTGTAATAGTCATATTTATGACCAAAAAATCCTAGATCATTCCACTTTTTGGTATTAAAACTTCTTCTAGCCTGATTTTGGAGATGTAACATACCAGAATATTTCACTCGAAGCGGCTCATCAGTTCTCTTGTCACGACTGCGCGTTCTATCACCTGGAAGGGACTGTATCGATGTGTTTGGTGAAACAAGTTTGTTGAACATCACTTTCATCTGGTCTAAGCTCATACCGCACATTTTTTTTTTTTTTTTTTGATGCGATGAAACGCATTTACGCGCCTTCACTGGCCCTGGGTGGGGTCCAGTGATCTGTGGGGCTCGCGGCAAATTATATAGTGCCGAATACCCACAAAAACGACCACGAGTGCTACCAGTGCCGCCTTTGGTGAGGTGACCCGGAACAGAAAATCATCAGGACACCTCGACGGCAACTCAGCACCCGAAGGGACCGACGCGTCCTACACACAAGAGTTGGTCCGCACCACAGAACAATCTTGCCAACTTTAGGACAGTGCAATGGATTGAGGTTCCCATCCTCGCCCCTTACACCGTGCGCAAAAGCGCCCCTTGCTCTGCATTTTTGACCTATCTTTTTATGAGTGAACAAAGAGCAGCCCCTTCGGTTCAATTCGCTTCGCCCATAGTATCAGGGTTCACGCCAGGCTACTGAGGCAGCAGCTATGACAAGGCCTGTACCATGGTGGGGAGACTGTGACAAGGCTTGAACCGTGGTGTGACCAGTGTAGCTCATACTGGAACAGTTTTAATAAACATCATCTCTCTTTTGTCTGGTTTGTTTTACCTCCCCTCCCCTCAGGAAAGGTAGATGATAGAGAGACGACGACGTTCGATGTATGATTTAGTTCTTTGGGAATATGCTGCGACGTTAATATCTTCCGAGTCTTACTCCATAACTTATATTTTTTATTGGTATCAACCATACATATAATATAGTATAATTATTCACTTCAAATCAGTGTTCATAGCTGATGATAAGATGATAACTGACAGCTGTCACCCAAGTGTCACTACTGCCTGTCAAACACTTTATCCAAGTATTTGACGTTTCTAATCAAGATGTAACAAAAGAGTAAAAATAGATGGAGGATATTGTTTTTACTTATAATTCTTATTTGGATTTGGATGAAGTTTTTTAAAATCGCATAAAATAACGCTACTGTCGATATAACGTTGATCATCTACTTATAGTAACTACAAGTATCTACTTTGGAGTGGAAATTTGTAAGGTCTTCGCAATTAGAGTCTAGTCCCTATAGACGCCACACATTTGGCAGATTATCAAATATGTTCTCTTTCTTAGAAAATCGGTACGTTGTATATCTATCCTCCTTATCAGGACCTCGAACTTAGATTAAAGTTATTTAATTAAAATAATGTTCAACAGAAAAGTAAGCTTTTTATTCTAATCAAAACGATTTGACATGGCAGTTTACATGTGTTACATCTTTTTTGATACATAATAATATTGGGCATAATATAATAATCTATTATATGCCATACATGTATATTGTTTCTAAATAAAGAAAACAAAAGTGGCTTTACACAGCCGCGTCTGTCCGATAATTAAATAAAACCGTAATTCTCTGGTCGTTGCTTTTTCTCCACATATAGGTGATATTTAATATATCAAACGAAAACGTCTATTTTAGTTATGAAATTATAAAGTAAATAAACAGTTATCAAACTTCTAAATGACTTAAAGATTAAGAGAAAGCTTTTGATGCTGTAGATACTTTTTTCTAGAAGAGTTGCAACTATGCTTTGTTGATTGGGAAAAACCAACATAATTATACAGGTCACATAAAGTCAATCCTACTCCATCGAGGGGTACCACAATGGATTTCCATATCTCCGAAACTTTTTATAATATTTCCTTCAGGTCTTACTCAAGATTATATTATGTAAGTCTAGTTGAGGGCATGAACGGCGAGTTCTCTAATAATACCTACTACAACTAGGCGTGTGAATCTTAGGATGAATAGAAATAAGATGAAAGTTATAATAATTAGTTTTTGCATACGTCTATCAGATGAAAACAAAAAACTAAACTGTATATATATAGTTAATATATATATATATATATATATATTATACGTTGTTAAATGAGAAATAAGTAACTATAGCAAGTGTTTTCGCGAATGTTTTAAAATTCACAAATGTTATAAATATTAAAAGTTAGTTTTTTTAATTCAATATAACATTGATATTGATATATGATATAATTAAATTGCTATATTCCTTAAATCTACATGAAAATAATATAACATCCCATTTTGTAAACAAATAATATTCCCATACGTTTTAATTAAAATAGTAAAATATGAAATACAATTTGAATAAAATATATTTGCATCTTGGGTATAGCCAATAAATATTGGTTGCGATGTTAACTCCGTAGTTCTAATCTCTAAATAATATTTGATATTTATTATGTTACATCTAAAACTAAACATATGAATAAAGCAGCTTCTTGTATTAACTAACTTAAAAAACATTTATTCATATTGGCTAACATGACAAATAATTAATATTAATGTATCTCTAGAACTATCTATAAATGTAAATAGTTTCTGCAAGTTATCGTCTTGGGGTTTTGTTTGGCTAGTGTTCTATAATGTACTTATTTCACTATTATAATCTATTACTAACATCAACGAGATATACCATATTGAACATATTTTAAGTTACGTTCTCTCATTTAATAAGTGTTAATAAAATGTGGGCCGGATTCACAGGGTACACGTAATAATTTTCATCAGAATGTCGAATACGGCGGCTATTTCTGTAGAGACAGCCAACTGAGTTGCATATGTTACGGTGCACAAGTGTGTGCGTAGATACCAGTGCACTCTATAATCCCTTTTTCTCTTTATTCCTTTATTCCGATGGAACGGCAAAACGACACGACTGAAGAGAAAGCAGGCGCATGAGTACTGCACCAGCTTGACGTGCTCTCCAGAGTACGGGGTGTAACACCGCCAACTTGCCGAATTCGGACTGTCATTAAGAAATTGAAAAACCCCAGTAACAATTTTCTTTTTGGTCTGACCTGGGACTCGACTCGAACCGGGAACCTCAAGTCTGGGGTAGAACGCGACTACCACTAGACTAATAGGCAGTTACTAGAAAGTGACTAGTAGCTATTCGATACTCAAATGATATGGCTACGACATGAATGCTGTACCGACTGTGCCTGTAAGACCGAAAATTATAGGTTACTTGCCATTTAGGCTATTGACGGGTTCACCGGAAATTGATTGTGAACCTGTGCAACCGGCCCCGAATATGCCATATACTTTTGGGCTAAAAACGTTACCTTTTTGTCCTTATTGTTGTAAACTTCAAAATGAAAGAAATTTGTTCGGTAACTCAGAAATATCCAGAAATATTCATGTAGATAATATTATTTATTCAAACGACAGAAAAAAATATTACTAATTATAGGTCTACTTAGTTTACAAAACAAAAATTATTCAAATCACAATATGTTTAACATGTGTAACAATAATTTGAGTATATTAAATATTAAAACAAGTATTTGAAGTGAACATAGTATAAACTAACTTTTGTGCAAGGACTTCATTTACATTAAAAAGCTTTGGAAAAGACTTAGAATCGGAAAGAGAAAAATGGGATCTGTTAGTTTTCCTTGTTTGCCAAAAGGTGTATTTACTTACATCGACATGGGGAGCGTCATAATAGCGGTTATGGTAATAAATCAGAAATCATAAGTTTCAATCAAAGTTCATCTTTTGTTTAAAATAATGAACAAATAAAAATATTTTTATTATATACGTACTAGATGAAGAAAAGAAAATTTCTTGATTTTAAGAAAATTCAAGAAGGAAGACTTTTTTGAAAGTATAAGTGTGTGATTTGCAAATTTCCATGCTTTTGTAACTGTTAATAACATTTAAGCATCCTATTTTCCCTCGTAATCCATCCGATTGTTTTTTTTTTTATTTTTGTTGTTTTGTCATTATCTCCAGTACCTTGCACGAAAGCATGTTCAAATATATGATTCACATTTGATGCTCTATCATTGGTACCTCTCGTATGTATCACTAATTAGTGATACTAACTAAATTGTGATAAGTATCACTTATGACCTAATAATTTTATTACAATATTAAAAAGGTACGCAAATATTTTACTTCAATTTTTAAATTTTAAATAATTTAGCATTACTTGAAAAAATGGTTAAAATATTTTAACATAAATAGGTATTTTATTGGATATTGAATAGAATAACATCATTATTTATTTATAAACAGTAAGTGTCTTATGTCTATTTTGGACTTAATTGTTGTTTCTAAATAAACTTTAAATATCCTATATAACTTTATATTACAATAAGTGTGTACTTTTAAAAGAATTACAACAATTACAAACCTGTTAAAATTTGTATATTATTCTTTAATTTTTCACAACCTTTTAATAAACTCGCGATAAATCATATAAATTTTACATAAAAATATTTTATAGATGTATAATAAATAATTAATTTATTAATGTTATCTTAAGTGTACATATCAGTATGTACTTGCCACGTATGTTAACTTAAATATGCAAAAGAAAGATACGAAAATATAAGGACAAAGGAAAAAAATATACAAAAGATACAAAAATAAAAAAGAACAATTTATTTTCAAAATAAATATTTACAAGTTTTGGTATTAGTAATTGTATTAAATATATGCATTACAATGTAGGTACTTCCTATAGCTAGTATTTTTACTTAATATATATGTTACTAACATTTATGTGTAAATATTATGTTTTATGACATTTTCATTCTTGCTATCTGTTAGAGAATAAAACAACATATTATGCGTGTATAAATTAATATTTAATATTTTAAAAGAGATCTGAATATAATTTTGACGAAATAACATACACCAAATATTGAAATTTCTTGCTGCCAATAAAAATTCCAATAGCCATCGCTGGTAAATTGTCATCGAAAGTAATTCGAATATTTCAAATAGACCAATACAAAACGTGACTAGCAATTCCAATTATGTATAATCACATTCAATTAGAAGCGCATAGCCGTTTGTTCAGAATTTGATTACTTAGGTAAATTATTTTTAATATCATGCATGCTATATCTCAAGCATTTTAAAAAGTAACAAGCAATTATAAACATGGACTTGTTACTTGTTACAAAAAAACATTTGACATCACAATTTCATAAACATCTATGATATCTATACTATATTTTGGACAGGATCAGACGCTATAGATGTCCTGAGGCCGGATAGCGGTATCCCTGAAAGTGTTTAAAGTTTGATTCAATATATTACGTATTTATAACAAGTAGTATGATGTGATATACATATGTGATGTTGGGATTCTTATATGAAGTGCCGCACATACATTATATATACACATATATATATATATATATATTATATATATACATATATACATTATATATTAGTCCATCTTTTTATTACTTATTCATTAATACGTAAAGAAGAAATTGCCATCCCTTTTTTAATGAATTGCGCTATTGGAGGGATCTTATATTTGGTGCAGTTGAAGATTGTACGTGGAGAAGATATGCAAGAAGAAAATATTTTAAACAAAACGCACACTCCAGCACGCACATATGCATTCGCTTGTGTAAGACACGTTTTACATTCAAATATTTCCAAAAATGTTTTACATTTTTTATATTAGGAAACTACACTCAAATGATTCAGGTGGCTAAGTAGGTATGGTTTCACATCAATATACAGCTATCAACATATTATGAAAGTTTCGAAAGGCTGACTGAATTTTTAATGTAGGTGTAGTTTGTTAGGGTAACACACACACACACACACACACACACACACACACACACACACACACACACACAGGCCACAGGGAGCACTCGTGATTTTTACGGGTGAAGCCGGGGCGGATCGCTACTTACATATCTAATAATATTGATATATGTAGCAGTGTGAAAAATAATGCGCAACATTACAATACAAGAAGCCATTAAAATTTTATAAGCCATTATATTTCAGAGAACAGCAACCCACACAACAAATAAGTATATGGAAACTTAGTTGTTATACGAAATATTATATACAAAAGCAAACACAAACATTCACAAGACAAACACACAGAGAAAGTATGTTGTTGTACCGGGTTTAATGACTTCGGCTACACGTCTGTAGTGTACCTGGAATTAATATCAGATGAGATCCAGTCGATAGCTTGCGATATTAAAGTTCAACCGAAGTTAATAATAATATAATATAATAAATAATAATATAGTAATAATGATGTCTGTGGACATATCACACCACGTCAGTCAACTGAAATATATTTAATATTTCTATAAATTTAAGATTTTTGCTATAGAAATACATATAATACATATGCATATAAACATTCACGACCTAGGCGGGATTGGAACCCGCGACCTCTGGTGTAACACGCGGACTAGGTGAACTATCCGCCACGTTACCCAGCCAGCTGGTCGTTAGAATAAGGTTTATTCTCGTGCAGATCTAAGAAGTTCTGGTAAAAGAGAAATCTTTCGATAGAACTAGGAATTAAATGACGAAATAAATATAAATATTAGGTGTTAGGTAGATCCCCACCATGGTTCAAGCCTTGTCGTGGCGGTGGGGCTTAGTAGCCTGGGGGTGAACCCAGGCGAAGCCAATTGAACTGAGGGGGATCTTTGCACCCCTCTTATAAGAAGAGGGGGCTCAAAAATCAGGAGGAGAAATCGCTCTCGGTACCCCTCTTATAAGAAGAGGGGACCTAAGAGCAACAGGAGGTGGCGCTTTGGCGCATGGGGCAAGGGGCGAGGATGGGAACCTCAACCCCATTGCACTGTCCAAAAGTCGGTGGAGTTGTCCTGTAGTGCTGGGCAACCTCATCTGTGGAGGTGGAGTTGGTCCCTTAGGGGGCTGACCAGCCGTCGAGGTGTCCTGATGATTGTTGTTCCGGGGCACCTCACCAAGGGCGGCACTGATGGCACTCGCGGTGGTTTTTGTGGGTATTCGGCACTATCATGTGCCGCGAGTCCCAAACACCACTGGACCCCACCCAGGGCCGGTGAAGGCGCGTAAACGCGTTTCCCCGCGTCAACAAAAAAAGAAGAAAAGGTTTTAGGTACATACCTATTCCTGCCTGGCACCACTTCATCTTCAGAGTCAATATCGAACATGTCATCATCAAGGAAGTTCCTATTAGAGTATCCGCCGATATCTACTGCAATTATAAGCCACATAGGTTGTGTATTAGGATTACATACATATTAAGTCTTTTTCTTACTTTACACAGATACTTAGTTAATTAATAGAATATATTCCATGTTTTTTAAGACATTAGGTGCATATTTGCATATCACTGAAACGGTAAAAACTAAGTAAAGTAAATTTTACAATACTGATGTGTCATGCATATAAAGGAAAAATCATTTCAAGATAAAAAGTTCATCATACATGGGCCCATCGTGTTCTAATAGTAGGAACTTCTAAACCTGGACAGTACTACCCGGATATTGTAATGAGGGCTATACTAGCATGATTGGTGCATTTCTAAGTATTCCGGACGAACCCAAAAGTCGGGGAACTAAAGCTTAGGTCATACAACACACAAATTGCAAGTAATACTGTAATCTGAAATATTGGAGATCTACTTTTTTTTGCGGACGGATCCCTACTGCGTCATAGGATTGCTGTGAGCGCTCATCGTACGACTAGACTGGGTTTTGGGACGAAAGGGGGCCCGACCCACACTCTCGCGTAGAACCGACATATGCATCCTGACATGAAAGTGTTTGTAACAGCTAATTTAACTTTTATTATCATGGCCAGAGTTCATCTAGAGATTGTATTGATACCTTTGCACGGCTCGTCGTTGTCCACCCACTTGTAGTCTGCGTCAGTATACAGCGGAGGTAGCGTCTGGTGCGGCGTGGGGAACATGTCGAGCCGGCGCTTGTCGGTCAGACTGTCGGTGTCGCTATACGTGGGCATCCTGCAATAAGTACTTACATGAAATTCTGTGTAATAACATTTTTTTACATGGAAGAGCAATTGGCTTCGTGGCGTCGTGATGACATGGATTTATTAATGACATGGCACTGATCTGTCTCCATAGAAGGAATCACCCTCTTTAAGAAAGAGCAGTTCCCTGGAAATTAAGAGACACCCCAACAATTATCAATGCACCTTTAGTGTCATAAAATTGACCACGCACAATGATCTATGAATACCGTAGACGTAGTATTTTCGCTGCATTTTGTAATTTTCCGAATTTACACTTATTAAACCTAATAGAATTTTCTTATAGAACAGTAAAAGTTAACATATTTTTACCGAAGTGCCTAGTTTCAGCGTTTCATAAAACCTAGATTTTTACTTGAAATAACGAACACAATCTAGGTTGTATGTTGAAATGAGCTCAAAAGTTGTCACGCCACCGTCGTTGGTCGGTCATAGGGTAGGGTGATTTACAAAAATTAAAGATACACGATTTCACGCTGAACTCATATTCTAAAGTGCCCGAGACGAGAATCAATGCACGCTATTTACAAAAATACCACAAAATTTTAGTACAGCGAAAAGGATAGACTCACCTGCTATAGTCCTCGAAGCAGCTGTACCTCCATAACGCGAAGGCAAGCATGATCATTGAAATGACGACGCCACCAGCGATCACTAACCATACAAGAAGCACTCCATGATCATTTGGCACTTGGAACTCCTGAAATGACAATTAATTAGGGCATTTTAATGAGTTTTATTAAGATATATCTATACTAACAGTCCGTCCCGGCTTCGCAAGGATATGTTACAAAATATGGTAAAGTTCGTTGATTTACAAAAAAAAAATTGCCGCGTAAACATTACACGTTGGTCATCATTCATCATTAATCGGATCGGTCCACTGCTGGACATGGGCATCTCTCAATGAACGCCAAGACGACCGATCTCCTGCTACTCGCATCCATCCCGAACCGGCTACTCCACGGAGATGGTCTTAAAAATAATCGTCTAAACATTACACGTTACCGCATGACAATAATTAAATTTATGGCAGTATAACGTCTGTCGCGACAGCTAGCTGTTAATAATTTCTGCAGCTAGATAAGGATTTACTTTGATATTTGTCTCACACCCAGACTTATCGAAGTTTTCATAATGATCTATAATGTTCAAGAAAATGTTACATTGCTTATGGTAATCACACATAATGTAGGATTCTAATGGTCTTTTTTTTAAATCGGTCCGTTAGTCTCAGAGCTTTATTCACTTCAAACAAACGAACAAACAAACAGGTGTTTCCTCTTTAAAGATATTTCAGGATGTTGCAGTGTATTAAATTGTAATGGAAGAGGTGAGTAAACTCCAGTTACATGTGGAAGCTGATGCACACACTGCTTTTTGTAAAACCAGGGGTTGAAGGTACATCCTTTTAAAGACTTACATTCATATACATATGCATAGAGGTTATGCTGATTTACGCATGGTATTTCTTTACTGTCATTTATTTCTAATAATTTGTAGTAAATATTATAAATTACTATTATTTTGCTGATTATTTAAGTGTATACATCATTGCGTATATCCAATTTTTAGGGATACAAAATGGTGAAGATTAAAAAGTCGCCTGTATTTTTTACGGCTTCTGTATGATGACTGTTTTTGTTGTTTTTTTTTTGAAACGGAATAAATCTTGTTGTAATCAAGAAACGTTATCGTTGTAAAGTAATCTCATAACACGTACCGTGATACCTAGCAATCTTAATCTCACTGCAAACGGGTCTTGATCGTAATATTGGAACCACATAGTGTGCAGGTCTTCCTCGTCGAGCCTTGCCCTTTGTCCATCTTCAAAAAAGAGAGGCACTCCAAATTTTACTTCTGCACACATTTCGTATTTCGGCCAGTTGTGGAAGCATAAAGCTTTGCTGACAATCTGCGTCACACCCAATCTGAAATGTTAAATTCATTACGTTGTAATTAATATATTCACAAAAATTCCGGCAGTATCTATACTATTTCTATAACAAAATTATGGAAGATTTTTACTGACTGTAACAGCGAATACGGAAAAATTAACGGTATTTTTAACAACAAATTTTTTTGGAGCCACAACCCATTTAAATTAGTGTCTAAGATAGTTCTGGGAAGACCGGTATCAATTACTTATAATAGGTCCATTTAGCATGCCATGAAACTGGCATTCTCGATACCCTAGTAGGAGGAAGTACTTCTGTCAACAGGCAGATCCTTTGAAGATATAATGTTAATGTCTAGTGCAACTTTAATGTCTAGTACATCAAAGTTACATGTACGGACTGATAGACTAACCAATCTACTAGTACACAGCCGCAACTACTGGATCGATCAAACCGAAATTTGGTATCTAGGTGACTTGTGACGTCACCGTCCTTTGGGAAAGATTTTAAAAAATACCATCCCTAATTGAAAGTGACAGGCGCAGCAAGTAATATTCTATCATCTCTTCTCTATCGTACTCAGAGGAGTACGGGAGGAAGTTTGGGTAGAGACCTGTTCCTCCCGTTGGACGATTTGAACTCTCAAAAGCTTCACGATGCATGACACTTCATTTAAGTCCCAGTCATTGGTGAGGTATAAACTAAATATTAATTGTCAAAATACTTAAATGTATTCCATTAGTTAAGCAACAAAAGACTTCGTGAGTTTGTTCATTTGGTGAAGTGTGTCATACAAAGTTATTTTAGTTTCAGTTGATTATGTAAACCACTTTATACTGCAGTCTTTACTTCATTGCAGACATATTAAAACAAAAATGTTTCAAATAAGTCTAGGGCATCGGACAAGATAATTAATAGGCATCTACTGTGAAGTTTCCTGTGAAAAGTCTTGACGAAAATATTACTTGGCTTATTTCGAACGAATTTAGAACATTAATCATACATTTCTAAAAAATAGATTATGTACAAAATTGTCTATCTATTACTTTGATATGAATATGTAAAATGTCTAATATAGGACTACATACTTAGATTAGGCTGCTGAAATGTAAGAATATAATATTCCACAGCACACGCTGTCCTCACGTTTTGCCTTTATATTGCCTTCACGAATGTGCCTAGTTTAAAAACAACAACATATCGTCACGCCAGGTCTCTATTATGATAATGTAACGACTTTGGTTGTGAAAAACATTGGATTTTATCTTCAACCTTAAACGTAATTTTGCTTCTGGTTATTTACTCTGATTTCCTCGTTTATTAGTCCACTATTGGACTGTAAGCCTAATAAAAAAAAATAACCCTTCAGAGCGGTTCTGGTAAAAATGCAGTGAAAAGCAAGGGTTACAGCCTACATGAGTTCATGTGTTATACAAATTTACCTTCAACGATCATTATTACAAAAATAATTCACTTTAAAATATAGTTTTACTAACATATCTTCAAAATTAAAAGTTTTGAAATGAGAGTAATTGAATTACGCGAGTTTTTACCAGATCTTCACATTTTCCAGGAATATATTTTGACTATTTTCAGAATGAAGTCCGTATGCGTGTATGTGTGTATGCGAAACGTGAATAACTTTTTAATGGCAACACTAGTCCAGTAGAAACGTGTTTAAATGCATCCGAATGAGATATTCAGCTGTTTCGTTATGAAATATTCTATTCGGTTCGATAGATTTCAAAAATGAAATTTTGTTAAGATATTTTTAATAACGTCCAAATCGTGTACAGCTTGTTCCAAAAAAAATTACCTAACAATTTATCTGAGACATAACGTCGACTACGATAAAGTAAACCCAAGGAATACCGATGTCTTAAGTTTACGCCAATGTTACTCATTGCAATAAAACTATTTTTTTTAATTATTTAACTAGCCCGACGTTTGAGAAGTTTTACAACAACCATGGTCACGGGTGGACTGAGATGACAGATGTTTTTAAAGGTACCCGAAGAATTATAATTTTAGTTGTTCCGATTAACGCAAACAGTACTTATGCATGTAGCAGTATGCAGGAGTGTACGAGCTTGATTGAAAAGAACCCGTAAAAGTAGTTTTATTGTATCAAGGAACACCGCTAGCGATTGTGTTTTGTTTCATTATTCGTCTGGCATATTTATGAAATTATGATGGCGTTAAAATGTATGCCGTGTTCATCTTAAAACGCGAATGGCCGCGCCTTTCCATACAGCATAGCACTACTAACAAAGTTTACCACAGCGAAAATTTTATTGCTCAGTTAGACAAAAATCTGTCATACTTTATGGTATTGGGAGGGGGGCAAACTAGCAATCAGAACGTTTTGATAACCACCGATGCCCAAATCATGCCCCACCATCCGCGTTATTGTCAAGCAGATGCATTACCCTCTTTCCCTCTTGAAGATTTCAAGGACTTTAGGAAATATTCTAAGAATTTGGCGGTCATCCATTAGAAAGCCAATGTCAAAGTTGGCAGTTTATAGACTTCAATAAAATATAAATTTAAAATCAATATATATGAAACTTTTCCGTTACTGAGTGACTAACTGATTGACAAAGCATAGCTGAAACGTTGTAGAGTGTGGGAGAGCAATAGAGGCTTTTGTATATTCCACCACTCTCACAGTGGTGAAAAACTATTATATGAAAGTTCTGCACCGTCGAAGTGAGTTTACGCGGGTGAAACCCCGGGCATTGCTAGCTACTTATAATAAAATTGTAAATTTTGTTAATGATATATTTTTTAATCATTAGGCGCGTCCAATGTTTACGCAAAAATTAAAGCAAATTTAGATGGAAATTATCAAAGCTACCGATAACTAAAATTGTTGAAACTATCTCCAGTAGCCAAAGCCATCGGTAGATATAATATTGAAAACGGCGTTAGCGGTTAACAATTAGATAAAAAGTTGGTCATAATTTCCTAAGATTGAGAAGTATTGCCCGATAACAGAATATTATGTTTATTTTACAAGTGATAGAGTTCGTAGATAATTAATAATAACCAAATAAACTGTGGATGAATGAATGAATGCATGAAGTCGGAGTTTATGCTGTATTTTATACCTAATAATTTCTAAAACAATAAGAGCTAGTAATCGCGGTGTGCATTGTAATTTGTACGTAACGGGCGAATTTAATTAGATACTTTTTACTCAAAGAGGACAAAGTCGTAGGAGCAATGATCGCCATAATGAGCAATCTTTATTTTTTTTTCTTGAGAGAAATGTAACACAAAATAATACAAAGCTGAAGAGGCATTGCCGGATTGTAGTTATAATGAATAATAATTTTAATGTGTAGTAGGACATTATTACATGACAATACGAAAAAGGATTAAAACTAGCAGAAATAAATCCTATTTACAAGCCTTGCATTATTATGACCAAGAGCAAAATCGTGTTTTCTTTCACCAAAACATCTAGTGTATATAGATAACAATGTAGAACATATGCTGCAAAAGACGAGCCACTCAGGTGAATTAAAAAATAGCGTCGTAGTTCCGATATTACGTTTCAGGAGATCCGCACTTCACGAATTGGACAGATGCCAAGCCTAACCAGAGAAAATTGTGTTACATAAAGTTCTAATATTAATGGCAAATGTTAAAATTTGGATTATGAAACTAAAGTTATAAGAAAATAGTCGCATAAAAGCTATGTTTTTTTAGACAAATTAATGCGAAATTATTTTGTGCACAATCTAATGTTGCTATAACATTGTAGTAGTAAGAGGTACCTGTCGTGCACATGATACTGCACAAAGTGATATATATATATATATATATTACCATTAAGTTCTACAATTAATTAGTATTAATAATATTCGATAATACTCACCCAAAAAGTTGAGCTGGTTAAATAATTTCACTGCCCCAGCTGCTATGTACATTTACTTTTAAAATTCGTAATATAATAGGAAACATATTATTCTATTTGAGACGGATTCGACTATTTATCTACTTATATTCTAAAATCTATAATATAACTCTTAAAATTTCTGCACATACTACAACAATGAAACCTTTACGTAAGACATTTCTGTGTATAATAATTTATATTATATATTCAGATTATCTCCAGTCTTTTATAATATATAGATCTACAACATTTTATTCTTCGATATGTTTGTTTTCACTTTAATAGGCCTCTTGTGCCATAAATTCCACATTTTCATACGAGATGAAAAGTGTGAAGCTAAACCTCATACAAGTTTTTCCTCCGCAAATTTAACAGGTCGCTTTAAAACTTGTAATGTTTTATGTTTAATACAATTTTCTATTCTAGATTTATTATTATTTTTACTATTTTCACAGTCATTAATATTTATTTTTGTTTCTTTGAGTCCATTATTATTATTTAACTTAATTGAGTCTCCTGCATTTAAATCAGCATCTGTCTGTGCAGCGTTTGCTGTACAGTTCTTGTTTTGTATCTGAGGGTAATGGTGTAATATTGCCGTTGTATTGAACGTTATTTTACCATGCTTTACATACTCAATTGGCCTTTTCTCTGGTCTACTTGTGCTGGGTGCACCCAACTTTATGTCGTCGCTAGGAGTTCTTAATCTAATATTTTTGATAGGACTTTCAATAGAATTACCGTCAATAATTTCTTTTGTTTCTTCGATCAAGCCTAAAGCAAGTCTCTTGTTTCTTTTTAAATTTTCCATATAAGCGTTATAACGGTTCATTTCTAATGTATTATTTTTTTTAAGTGGCAACGTATTTGGCAATTTAATTTGTGGCCGTTCATCGGCCTTGTATCACAATTGTTTCTGAGAATTTTGTAATTTGGGATTGTCAGATTCTGTTGCCGCAACGCTATCGCGCACGGCGTTTGTTAGCTATGTCTGGGACTGCACCATCGAAATGCCGGTGATTTCGGTGACAATAGTGGGCGAAGGGAATTTGTCTTTTGTTGAATCATAAATAGGAAATTCACAACACAACATGCACTTCAGGAATCTTGGTACCTCGACGTATATAGCTGGCGGTATCGGTATAAAAGGTGACGTAGATGCTTTGTAATATAAATAATCAGGGTTATCTCGATATTTTTCATCCGCTGACCGTTCGAGCAATGGTATTCCTGATAAAAATAATATGATTGCGGTGGTGAACAAAGGAGATAGCACAGCAATTAATTCGATTCCTTCAATAACGTTGAGTGATATTATAAATAGACCCCACCATAACACAACCTCGCCAAAATAGTTTGGGTGTCTGGACAAACCCCACAGGCCATCGTTGCACCATCTCCCTTGATTCGCGGGTTCTTGACGGAATGCAAATTTCTGTAAATCTGCGTACGTCTCAATTAACAACCCTGTCACGAAAACCCCGGCACCCGCGGAATCCAATGTGGTCATGGTTTTAGGTGCTTTAGGGTAAGAATGGTGAGGAGAATTTATAATGATAACCGGCAGACTGACAATGTACACCCAAAATGCTTGAAACGTGTAGAATACAGCAAATCTTAAAGTATTACTTTTACGATCTTCAAACTGCTTATCTCTCCCAATGTGATAGATTCTATATATGAGATATCCAGAGAGTCGTATGCCCCACAAACACACAAACGCCGTCACCATTAGTTGCCTGCTGTCATAGCTTTTTAATGTATTGCCTCCTTGGCCGAGGAAAAATGTCAACAAAGCTATGATAATAAAATTGGCACCACCCGTAAAATCTGTGACTTTATCACTCTGTGACAGTGAGGCTATAGTAAAAAACAATATTTGCATGGCGACAGTAACTATTGCACTTACAGCGAAATTGTTTTTATCTATAAATGGCTCCATTTTATTACTTCACCCTAGATTTTGTAAATTTTGGCATCAGGGAATACTGGCATCGATCTTTTGGCGCATTGCTGCATTTCAACACTTAAAGCTATCCTAATTATGTGCTATATTGTTTTTAAATATGAGCTTCACATTATTAACTACACAATATTTCTTTTTTATAGGTAAGCACTGTAAGCGAAGCGTTTTTAGCGTCAACTATTTTGATAATATCGTGAAGCGTGGTACTGTAAGCTCGTGCCGCTCAAAAGCTTGCTACTAAAATAGAATTGATGTTCCAATGCGCATGTGCGGGATCCACGCATGCGCTGTGTACTATAATTACAAGACTGTAAGTTTGGAATTTCGGAATGTTTTGGATAATAAGATATATTTCCTTTTTTGCCAAATATTGTGTTGCCAACAGCAATTTCTCACATATTATTTTAGGTGAAGTGTACAATATTAAAAATAATATATATAATGGAACTCTTTTTACCGGATAATAATAGAATAATTGCATTAATAAAAGATTGAATAATACATTGTAATTGGTTATTATACCGCAAGCTCTTATTTTGCAATAATTAACAATACGAATTTAGAGTATGTTTACGTAGGATAATGTTACAGAAGTTGGGTATTCACGCCATCGCCTGTGCTCTATATAAATAATTTAGGTGATATGCTTATGTTGTCACATAACTGATAGCAACATTGGGTTCACGTTTCGTATGTGTGTATACTGTTATAACAAATATAATATTAATCATCGCAATTATTATTAAATTGCAAAACAAAAGGCTCAACTGTTTAAAATATATCTTAGCTTATCAAACCATATGTTCATATTCGATTCATGGGACAGGGAACCTCTGTCAAACATTTCTATTGTTTAACTGTTGGATCTATTATCAGAACAGAGAATGGGTTAACGTAGATTTACCCAATGTTACTCACGTTAGAAAGACGAACATAACGACAGTGAAATCCATATGTTAAAATCCGTACAGCTGCAGGGCAAGATGGTAAAAAAAATCGTTACAAACAACATAATTATCCTCCTGACACACTCGGATAAAATAATCGGAATCGACATAACTAAAGTAAGTATGTACACTAATCCTAATCTAGGGTTTCTTGGGCCTGGATTCCCTTCTGGGTTGCAGAGGTCAGATGACACTCGCTCTGTGTAAAAACGGAAACCCTTCTCAAATTCTCTAAATAAAGTCACGAACAGTTAGTGAAGGTATGCCGCAAAGTACCTATTTGCGTACCTCATTAGTAAGAGGTAGTGCCATGATATATTGCCTAATTGGGCCGAGTGAGTACCTCACATTAATGTGATACCGCCTTAAAAAGGATGGTTACGCTCTCGCGTTTCTTACGGTTTTTGTATAGCTGCCAGCCTAATGGGATAGTTAGGATGAAGGAGAGCGTATATGCGAATGTGAATGGGTATCGTCATTTGGTGATCGATTACGTGTTTGTCTCCCTATGCTTAATAAAAAAATTTATGTTTGTTGAAACATATGCTTTATAATATTTCAGTTGCCTCAAATGTTATAGAGCATTCATGAGATATCTGATGCTCTTCAGAATAATTCTTAATTATATATTAATATATAATAATTATATATCAATAATATCTTTCATATATATTAATTAGAAATGTAGTTACATTTCTTATGCTATGAGAGAAAAAGTGAAAGAAATGTGTGCTCGTACCTCTGTCTCCTGTCTGTGCAGTAATATATAAAACGTATATTCTCTTTCTATATTCAATTACATCTCCCTCTCAACGTCCGTTGGCCTCGTCTTTGTAACGCCTTCGTCCCGTATGCACCAGCTTACTCCCCAAAGCAGGCGTGCGTACAGATGTTTAACTTCAGAAACATCAAAAATGAACTTACGTGTTATTGACCTCAGTGGTGATGTTATTTGCGTTGATATACATTGTAGCCATGTCAGCAATGATCTGCCGAAATTGTTCCTCGACTTTAATAAACCCTTCCAGACTAATTCCACCCAAGTTAAGGGTGAGCGTGTGTTCTGGGTATTCTACGGAAGGTTCAGCATCTGGTTCAGACTCCAAAATTGTAGGAGCTTGTACTGAAATCAAAATATAGTAATTTATTAATATTTTAAATCTAATATTGAGTTCCCTTAAATTATTTTTTGTTACTGAGACACGATGCAACCAGAATTGGCGATAATTAACTATCGATGTCAACGATACGAAAAGACACTATACGACTATACTCTGTTGTCGTTAACAACGTCGTGACGACAACCTCGTTAGTCAGTCCGTAACCAGAGAAATGAAAATGTGAGAGTTGATGGGCGTCAATAGCCAAATAAAGCTCCAACTGCAAAAGAAACTCTGACTGTATATATTTAATTTGAGAAAAACATACCAATCATCTTAGCGCTGATGCTGAAACCTCTCATGAATGGCGAACCCACATTGGCATGAAACCGCATGAACATACGATCCGCGTCTAGGAACCTGTACCGCCTTTCCGTATTAAGGTTGTAAGTGAATATAATCCCATTGTTTCCAGAATCATCAATATCACCTATAAACAGTTTAATGAAATGTGACAAAATTATTTTAATTTCAATGACATAAATAAAATCTTACATATCTTATACATATTTATTTTAATGAAACAAAACGAATTTAGTTACAATAAAACTACTTTTACGGATTTTATCGCGGTTTATTAAATTATTTATGTAGTCCGAAGTTTCAGAAGCTTTACAGCAACCATGGACATGGGTGGAATTTAGTTGTTTAATATACCTTATTATTTATGTTTATCATTATTTTTTCTGTACATATTGATATACATCCTATAGTAAGAGTATTATTTTAAATCAATTTTAGTATAGTGAAATATTGTGTATTTAACCTATATTGTAAAAAAACAATCGTCATACCTGGCTTGACAAGAAGGTAATCACCAACATGTCCATTGATATCACAGTCCGTGATATTGAGTTCTATACCGGTTCCAATACCTTCGAATATCCAATCTGTCACGCTATTTGTCGGATATGGGTCAGGATATCCAGGCGATGAAACTACTGTTGGTTTATCAACGCTTAACCAAACGCGTTCTGGGTTGTTGCTGGATCTAGCACTAGAAACTATATTTTCTATATTTTTACCGGTGAAATCGATTAGTAGTCTGTCTATTTGTGAATCTGTCATACTGTTTGTATCCATATAAGTTTTTGATGGTTTTGTAAATTCTTCGCTATTTAATTCAGCAATCGTTGATGTTAGAGGAAACGCAGACGTTTCTGCAGATATTTGTTCTGTTACTGGTTTTGTTTTCTCAATATCATTAGGTAGCAAATCATCGTTTTTGTATAAAATAGGTTCATTTTTTATTATTTCTTCCGAATACGGTACATCATCTGGAAGAGGTTCGACATCATGTTCTTCGTATTTTTCAAAGATTTGATCAAAATTATCATCGTCAATTTTTTCGTAATCGCCCTCATCATTTTCTTCAGAGCTAATAACATGTTCACCTTCGTCTTGCAAAGAGTTACCTTCGACTTCAAAGTCGTTTAGTTTGTTTTTGATATTATTTAATTCTATTAATTCAGCAATAAATTCATCATCTTTGTTATCAATATTATTTTCCTCCTCATTCAGTATCGATTCATCAGAACCATCAATATTTCGAACTCTACTTTGTTCATCAAAATTTTCTTCATTTTCTTTTAATATTATTTTTGTTTCATCTATTATTGTCTTATATGCCGTTGTGATATTTTTATTGGCTTCATCTTTTATTGAAACATCTTCTGCAAAATCATTGCCGTTATCATTAGCTAGTACTTGTTTTGTATCTTCTAATATTTGTTGAATCATTTCTATACTATTTGATTTATCGTCTCTGTTATCTGCTTCGCTAAATTCATCGTTCATTTCCTGTTTGATTTCTTCCGATAACGTTTTTAAATCTAAATCATTCATATCGGATAAATCTAAACTATCTTTGGCATCGCTAAAGCTTTGCAAATCGTATTCATCTTTATTAATGTTATCATTTTCTTCTGATCTATTGTCTTCGATCTGGTAGTCAATGACCCCTTCTAACATTTTTTTTTCGTCTCCAATGTTCGCTTCCTCAGTGGCTGTAAAATGTTCAACGCTACTTCCAGTTTTTGTGTAGTCATCTATTACTTGTCTATCAGGCACAAAATTGCTTGATTCATTTTTGATTTCAGTGGATAATTCTTCGTTACTAAAATTTGTAGTTTTTGGTAAATCTTCAATTTCTTCACTTAATGAATTTGGTGGTTTCTCATTGTCTTCATTACTGTTTTCAGCCACGTTACTTGGGTAATCGTCATAAAACTCACCACTAGTCTCTAAATATTTATTTTCCGCTAAGGCTGAAATATACAAAAATTTAATTTGAACACGACAATATCTCTCATTTTTTTAATAACCCTTTGTATCAGAAAGGACAAAATACGTATACTAATAAACTATTTTTTTAGCTTAAAATAGCTTTAGTATGCACACATATAAATATATAGCTATACAAAGCCAAACCAAGGTTTAGGGCTGGCGGAACTGATGCCTAAGTCTCATTCTAGCTTGATCGGTCCAGTATAGTATACTATTTAAAATGATCGTTAGTTGATCATTTATTGACATAGGATCGTAAATATCATTGTAGGTCATTTTAAATGTTTTTCTTTTGCTTCTATGTATCTCTATATTGTGGTATAAGATTAGGTAGTTTCACAAAATAAAGTGAATTTTTAAATTTAATTTCATCCTTACCAACATTGCTTGTATATTTGTGATAATACGTTTAGTATATATCGTAACGCAGCGTTACACATTGGTTATAAAATCTAAGTCAGCGTTATAAAATCGCGGTAGGCAGAGTGACGTATTCGCCTTATGGGTCGTTTACATAAGCACAACGCTTGGGACGGTCTAATAATATTCCGATGAGTCTTTGTAATAAAATATTATTAATCCAATATCGCCTAGTAAATTCATAACGAAATGCATGCACGATTAAGGACATAGAGTATGGTAGTGACAGAGTTGTAGTAATGTTACGAATGGGCGGAGCCTGGTAGCACCAGAACATGATAAGTCATCTCTTTCAATTACATTAGGCAGTGCGTTCACAGATCAATAATGCAAACCGTTATCACCATAAATTGTACCGTCAAGACCATGTTACAGACCACCATATTGTTCTTTATTCGAAATAAACAATGAGCTCTCTCATTGCCGTCTGTCGACTAAAAATACCTATATATATCGATATTAAACGATATTTGGCTGTCACGTAAGACAACAAAGTACACACATAGAGTGTTGTATGTTGTATACATTACTGATAACGTAGTATCGTGACTTAAAATAATTATATATAACTAGCGGTCGACCAGAGGTGTACGATTAAAATTTAAAAAAATAATTAATTTTTACAACATTGTTGTGAGTAGGATGTCAGCATTGTATAATGAGAGCTATTGGGTGCCAGCTGTTTTTTTATAGGATAGGTTAACTACCGACAACCAAACATAACCACATTGTTGTGAGTAGGATGTCAGCGTTGTATAATGAGTGCTATTGGGTGCCAGCTGTTTTTTATAGGATAGGTTAACTACCGACAACCATACATAACCACATTGTTGTGAGTAGGATGTCAGCGTTGCATAATGAGAGCCGTTGGGTGCCAGCTGTTTTTTTATAGGATAAGTTAACTACCGACAACCATACATAACCACATTGTTGTGAGTAGGATGTCAGCGTTGTATAATGAGAGCCGTTGGGTGCCAGCTGTTTTTTTATAGGATAGGTTAACTACCGACAACCAAACATAACCACATTGTTGTGAGTAGGATGTCAGCGTTGTATAATGAGAGCTATTGGGTGCCAGCTGTTTTTTATAGAATAGGTTAACTACCGACAACCATACATAACCACATTGTTGTGAGTAGGATGTCAGCGTTGTATAATGAGAGCCGTTGGGTGCCAGCTGTTTTTTATAGGATAGGTTAACTACCGAAAACCATACATAACCACATTGTTGTATTCAAGTGCGTTGCCCTCCACTTTTCCTTTTCCCTTCCCTTTAATGGGCCGAAATAGCTGAGGGAATGTTAATAGGGATGTAGAACAAACTCGATAAAATATTTCTAAACTAAATTCTATTTGCTAAACAAATTGTAAGAGGTATTACGGACGAATTCGGCTGCCACGACCGGGGAGGTACCTCTAGCTCACATGATGCCGCCGTAAAGTTTCAGCTTTGCTGTCGCGTTTCGTGAGGTTTGTCACACATTTGCACAACTACTACACGAACGTTTAAGGGCGTCGGTAATTATTAAAAGACTTATTAGGAAGAGGTAGTGCCATGCTGATAGAAGGTGGTAGTGCCAGTGCATATCGCATGACGCTGCCTCCCCCTACGCGACGGAATTGGGCTTGCACGGCCGGGGAGATACCTGTCGCTCACATAATACCGCCTTAAAGTGACATCTTCAATGTAGCATTTCGTTTCGTTTGTAAGTGGCCGGTGGCCCATTGGGGGGAGGAAAGGAAGGCAACGCATCGGCACAGTAGCTATGTGGATGTTCATAGGCGTCGGTAGTCGCAGAAAGGCTCCGATTGCTCGTTGGCCCCCCTAATCTATATTAGAAAAAAAGACTCAGATTTCTCGTTTGTTTACCTATAACATAAAATGAATAATATTTAAATTTTAATATTCACTACGTCTGTGTAAAAGTATGGCTCGTCAGCGACCTGTATTGAAGATATTGACTTATAATGTTGCGCAATGTATCCACGATTTGTACATACGATGTGTTTTTTTTTTTGTGTTACAGTTCATAATCCATATAAATATTTTCATCGTTCCGTTTAATTAAAAACGCTAAAAACGCCAGACCAGCTTGATGGTACCCTTGTATTGTATTGTCACGTAATCTATATATAATTGACAATATTCATGATACAATTCTTTTCTGCGAGTAATTCAGATTCTTATGTTTTATTGCACTAGCAGTACGCCACGGTCTCACCCGCGTTACTCCGGTCCTATTAGTCCTAACATCATGTTGCATAAACTATATAATTGAATGTACCTCTAAGATACAAAAACAATTAATGAAATGTGACTGTTGCTAGTTCCAGAGATTACACGTTCAAATAAACAAACAAAAATTATTTGATTGTGTGATGTGATTTCTTTCACAACTTTGGTTACACTACCGAAGTATCGTAATGATCAAAACGTTTTAGAAAATGTTATGTACAGTCTATGCTCACCACAAATAATGCGGGATTCTAATGGTAAGAGAATTTAGTTTCGGAGCCTATTCAATTTAAAGTGAAAAACAAATAATTAAATGTTTGCTCCTCATAACATTAGCATACATTTACATGAAGTTGACGGAGCGGTGTCATCGCTTTCTTGGGTAAAGAAATTAATTAGTTTATGATCCTCATTTTAAATTTTGGACCAGTATCGAAAAAGAATACTACTCTAGCTGAGGATTTTTTTTATCGCAGGGTAAATGTATTTATGCACCATCCAACCGGTTCTGGGTGGACCGGGAGGGTGTGTCGTGCTCAGCGCGGGGTTCCACTACCGAATAAAAACCACTGCGAGAGCTTACGGCTGCTGTATTGGAGTGCCCCGGATCCATCAGCAACAGGACACTCCAGCGACTGGCCGGTCTCAAATAAAGAACCGGTCTTCTTTACAATTGGGAGTCGCTTCGGCTATTAAAGCGACTCCGACGACGTCGTAGCTTAGTGAGGTCAGGTGTCCGTCCTAGAACCCCGGCTACAGAGATCGTTTATGGTAAAAGACGCCTTAAATATCGTCTTCCGCGTACTCCCACACGCTCCGTGGTTTCCTTGCGGGACATTACATCCTCGCATAAGGACTGTAGCTGAGCATATTCAGCGTATCGAGAACGTTACGGGTTACAGTGTTTTGTTTATATGTACATACTATATATCTGTTAGAAGCAAGCACGTCATTTTGTCACATTCATATTTTTATTAATTTGTTAGTGTCTTTGCTTGCTCATTCGTTTGTTTGATTATTTATTGACAGATTTCTATGTACGCTTGACTTGACGAGTAAAATAGTGACTACGTGACAAGAGCGTTACCAAAACGAGGCCAACAAAATTGTTTGGATGATACAAGTTAGTGAACATAGAAAGAGAGAGACACTGGGAACTGTCCCCTTCCCCCTTCCGCCACGAGCGGTTGGTGCGACTGCGCGCGGTCGTCATGGTTAACCTAACCCGTAACACTTGTGCAACTGTTACAGTTATCAAGTGGTTTTTGAGTGCCTAGACACACACACATGCCTGGACTATTGAATAGTCTGTCTATTGATAGCGTCTGTGACAGCTGATACCGATGATTAAACTTATCACTTGTATCCTATAAAACCGTAGGTGTCATGAGACGAGGATAGCGTGTGTTCCTCTGTGATGTGTTGTCGCTGGCTATTATATATGTAGACACTTTTTCCCTAGTATATTTACCTCTGGATGTCATCTTGAAGCAACATACTAATGATTAGAACACGTATCATAAAGGTGTCAGGCGTGGGGGTAATATGAGAACACACCAAGTGAACAGTTCCTCACATTGGTCACATGTCACAGAGTGGAAGATCTTGATTTCGTACAAATGTCGTCCATAAGAACATTTACATTTGTACAGTGTAGTGTATAGCAGTAAATATTTGTACGGTGTAGTGTATAGCAGTAAACATTTGTACAGTGTAGTGTATAGCAGTAAACATTTGTACAGTATTGTGTATAGCAGTAAACATTTGTACAGTGTAGTGTATAGCAGTAAACATTTGTACAGTGTAGTGAATAGCAGTAAACATTTGTACAGTGTAGT
>JAFELO010000259.1:671609-707446 GCA_017140195.1 Eumaeus atala | reverse complement strand
TGTATAGCAGTAAACATTTGTACAGTGTTGTGTATAGCAGTAAACATTTGTACAGTGTTGTGTATAGCAGTAAACGATGAGGAAGAACGGAGGGGCGCCGGCGCGTCTTCGTGTAGGGCACTATCTGTACCTATGTCCCAATCTCTGTAGACGTAGGAAGCTACGTCTTCCTAACTACAGGTGCTCTCACATCAAATCCAATAAACTTCCAAACACTTGGGTTGTACACAAAAGTATGTCACCGCCACTAACACATTGTTTTTACGATTATCCATGACCATAAACATCTATGGTCATGGATAATCGTAAAAACGATGTGTTAGTTGCCCTCCTTCGCTGCCCCCCCCCCATGATGGGCCACCGGTTACTCACAAACCACACCAAACGCGACACTGAAGATGGTACTTTACGGCGGTATTATATGACCGAGAGGTACCTCCCCGGTCGTGTGGGTCCAATTCCGTTACATAGGAGGATGTAGTGTCATGCGCCATGCATGACACTACCTCCTGATATGCAGCAAGTAAGAGGTAGTACCATTCCTCATCGCAGCGGTATTGGGTCGGCACGACCAGGGAGGATCGCTCACTCGATAGTCGTAGAAGGGGTCCGATTGCCCCTTTGACCCCCTATATTAAAAAAAAAGTGTGAAATTAAAAATGTTTACTGCTTTGTAACTTTTCAATGACAAGCAGCAATTATTTATATGCAAGGGATTAAAGTTAAATAATTTATAAAACGGATAAATCATTTTTGTACCAGGATTTCAATTCAATATTTTGACGCACTAAATTTACACCAAAAGAAGGGCGTATTACGTGCATACAAGTTGTAAAAAATGTAAGAAACTTAAACGTATACGTCGATATTTCGGATTTTCGCCGGTATGAGGCCGCCCTAAATTGATTTTCTTAATTATTCGGGAGGATAACATGAAGGGAGGTTAGGTCACTAAATGTTCAATCCGGAATTTGACAAACGCGATAGCCATCACATGGCATATTACACTTACAAGCATCTGAATCATCAAAAAGAACAAAGAATCATTTACATTTGATAAAATGTACAGGCGATAAGGTTATCGAATAACAAGCACGTATACAAAACAGCGAACAAAGATTGTACAAAAATAAGCCACGTTGAATTAATTATACTCACTAAGTACACATATACAATATTTATTCCCAGGAAACACTCCAAACCATTCGGTCTTGAGTATAAAGAGACTGCCCTCACGCTTCATCATGAATTAAGAAAAGGCATAAATTTCATTTAAAATAATAACACTTAGTGATAACCTACCACTCGCATCCATCCCGGATGCGAGTAGCAGGAGATCTGTCGTCTTTGCGTTCATTGAAAGAGGTCTATGTCTGGCAGTGGACCGATAAGGGCTGATAATGATGATGGTGTAGTTACGGGTAGTTTCCTTAGTTTGTTACATTTCAGTTTGATCTATTTCACCCAAGGATGTACCTAATTTTAGAAAAAAAAATCCAGTCGATCGTGCCAATTATTTTTGTACTTTGTTTATAGCATTTCGAGCTTTGCTATGGTGTAGATAGGCGTGTGTGTGGTGACACGCCATTCCACCCACAACGCCACGCCATTCTAATCGATTCCACGGCCATTAAATATAAATATTTTCTAATCACATGTAGTTACATGTTAGTACATATTAGTAAGGTACTGGAGAAGAAAACGAAGTGTTGGTCGACCGTTCACCAGGTGAAAAGACGATCTCCGTGCAGGGGCCGATCCGGGATGGGTGCGAGTAGCAGGAGATCGGTCGTCTTCGCGTTCATCGAAAGAGGCCTATGTCCAGCAGTGGACCGATAAGGGCTGATAGTTATTGACCTAGTTCACCCAAGGGTGTAACTAATATTAGAAAAAAAAATATCTTAGGTTTTATTATAGTTTGTTGACAGTATTCTAAAGTCTACAACAACATGCCGGCCGATCAATGACGTCACCATATTTGACATCAAATGTCAAAGTGTACGAATACGTTATTGATAAGTTAAGTACCGTAAATAGATTTAAAATTTAATAGCTGAAATTAAGATGATTTTCATATTTCAACTATTAAAAAATTCTCCCCTCAAACTGTTTCGGTGTTGATGTGAAATCTACTTGCAGCATGATATTTACTATTACTGTAATGAAACTTATGTACAATAATTTTAAGATATTTAATCGGTTCGGCTGTCTTTGTTCCGTCGGTACTTTACAGGTCAGGGCTATGGTCTTGAGTAAGACAAGACATTTGTAAAATCCTATTTTGAGTACAATAGTTTGATTTTGATTGACATATAAAAAAAGTAATACACTCGGTTATACGTTATTCTAAATCTAAGGATGTTGATTAATCTTTGACTCATCTGAAATGTTTTGAACAGCATTGTAAGAGAGAATTATGTTGTTGGTTGGGTCATACTCGTCTTTAGCTTTTAAACGAAAGCTTTGCTATCTGCCTGTTTTGTGCTGTTAGTAAGTAGCCCACTCGAGGGGAAGGGGAAAGAAGGGCAACACATCTGCATAACAATTGTACGGATGTCTATGGGCGTGGGTAGCCATAGAAAAGCCCCCACTGTTCGTTAATCCTTCCCTCCGTGTAGGTATGAAAACTACAGTAATTTTATGTTTAAAATATGCGATGTTGATAACACATGCTCCAGTTCATTGTAGTATCTGTCAGGTCATCCGTAGCAAATTATTAAATTCCATCAAAAAGAAATCTGAAAGTACATGAGTCATAAGCCGATACTGAGGTTATACGTTTTTGTCACATCCACCGACAAAACAATTCAGATCTGTGGCCAGAAGGTTGTAAGTCGACCATTCTGAAATTGTAACCACAAGATCATCACATTCGAGCTGAAGACTGGATTACTTTATGTCACGTCCGTAAGTGAACTAAACAAGTCGAATCTTAGCCGTTTTGCCCGTGCTATATTTACGTACTATATTAGTCTAATCGGTTTTATTTTTTATAGGAGAGGTGAGAAAGATGCTACTCGAAAGGACGAGAAATCAGGTGCGGGATCAGAGGTTCTGCAAAACTGAGGGCATGATAAACCGCACCACACTGTGGTGGCATGATAAATCGCACCACACCATTTTAATGCAGTAATTGTGTTAATTTAACGTTACCTAAATTTAGTGTTCCTATTATTCGAGCGAATTTCCAATTCCGCGTATCCTGATCATACAGTAAGTTGGGTAGCTGGTGGCTACTGCAAAGTATAAATTTTAATTTTAACAATATTCTAAGAAACAAAAACTCCGTAATATCGATGGACAAATGAGGTGCGAACAAATTGAGAACGATCGTAATCCTGTACCACTTAATATCTAATTGATAAGGTTGATAAGATATGATTAATTATAATACAAATCTACATTTGCATTTGAAATCGTTTTTAATAACCTAGTAGGTACAAAACGAAACCACTATTTGCTAATCTACACAAATTAGAACGTCATGTTTAATGCTAAACTATATAAATTAGAACATGTTTAATGGATTTTTTGTTAAATTCTTATTTTTTTTTATAAGCCATAAATCATAATATGATTAAGTCAGCTTAGAATAATAACACTTATGTGTAATGTTTACTGCTAATCCGTATAGATTAGAACATGCTTGACGTTTTTTGCTAATTTACATAAATTAGAACATACACTTTCAACCTGTAACACAAACAAATACACTGACAACTTGACAAGTGACATGGCTGTTTTACAATAATTCGCCGTCTCAAACACACGTCAAACTACACTGAACACAAATATCTTGGGCAAGGATGAAATAGTGTTTAATATTTATTTACGTTGCAAGCTTCCGTTTACCTGCTATGCCTATGCAGAGAAATGTTAAATAAATCCATAGCTTCAACATGATTCACTTTGCACGCGCGTGCGCACGACCGTCGTGCTTTATAATTTGAACAATACTATGCATCAAGCGTGTTTCATTTAGTACCGCTGAATGGTGATTCACTACACTGTCATCGGTTTCTTGTCAAAACGACATGAAATTGCGCTGTAAAACACTTCCAGAGCATTACTTAACCTTTGCAAACTTTTTACTGTTAATTTATATTTGGATTCTATGAAACCCCTGACATACAAATACGTTATGACACACTTTTACGCCAGATGTCTGTACAGCACACAACTAATACTTTAAGAAATAAATAGAAATGTATCCATCTAACATTTTAGTAAGAGGTAGTGAGGGGGGGGGGGTACCACTCGCTCACATGATACCGCCGTAAAGTGACATCTTTTGTGTCGCGTTTCGTGCGGTTTGTTAGAACGAGGTCCTTGGACAGGAGGAGGCAAGGAGGGCTACGCATGAGCATTGTAATTATGCGTATGTTCATATTCATCGCTAGACGTAAAAAGGTTTTTTTTTACCAATTACTAAAAAAATAACCGGAGATTTTGTGTAGTCAAGTCGAGCTACCTAAGAATGCTATATTGATTTTATTGGTATTTAGGTTTCACTTTATCTGCATAGAGGCCCAACATATTTTTTTCATCTTTTAATGTTGTGGTTACTTAAAATTTGTACTTTTGTTTTTATTTCAGTCTTTGTCATCCAGGGCACCTGAGTATAGGCGGCCCATGGCATCCGCGGTGTCTTAGTGGGTATTCAGTTCATCCACGACATCCATCATCAGATCCAAACCAGGCGAAAAGAAAAACATTGATAATATCTCTAATTTTTACGACGAGAATGGACAAAACGCATGCACCTGCCTGAACACTGATGATGCTCTATATGTAACCTCCATTGGAACCAGACACCCACCATGACGTCCTCATTATCGGTTGCTTAGCCTAGTACATCGATTACAAACGTCTGGTCCAGATAATCTGCAAGTGCGAAGATGAAAGACGATCGAGCACTCCCATGATTTTAGAGGCTTTACAGGATCAGCTCAAAGTAAAATTTCATAAATACAAACAAAATAACATAAAACACGAAATTCTACCAGAGCCGTAAAAGTTAGTGAAACCGTTCTGATACATAGGCAACGGGGCCGGTGGTGATGGACTGTAGCTAAAAACCTACTCGACTAGTTCAGCTTCAAACAAAGGAAACTACATCCAAATAGATCTTTTAGTTTAGATGTTATGATGACATAGACTAACAAAAAAGCAAACATGTAAACACTATTCAAGACAGCGGTGGATTAATCATAAAGTTCTATGATGCCCTAGGCCCTGTATATCACTCTAAAATTCTATTGGTCTGTCCTGAAGTTGGCGCCCATAAAACCATGCCACTCTAGACCTCATGTGCCTACTGGAAAATCCTCCACTGCGAGAATGGAAAACATAGATTATATTAATTCTAGAATGTTCTCAGTATTTTTTGTTTCCGTGCCATGTGTGTGTAGGGCATGGATGACCATTCGAGAATGTATAAAAGCAAAATACCACTCCCTGGTTAATCATGAAATTTCAGAAACTATAATATCGACGAACCTTGAAATTTGTCATTTAGCTTCCTTTTAGGGTGTAGACATCCTAAGAACGAGTTCTGCGCCCCCTGCGTTCCTGGGGGTCCACCCCAAAATTCTATTGGTTAAAACATAGCATACATACAGAGCGAGGCCTCCAGGCCCTGCTCTGTATGTATACTATGTTTGAAAGGCTTTACCGATTTTCATGTAGCTTTGATTAATCTTGATACCGCTATGATATAACTTATTGATATAACCTATCGGATTTTTTGTTCTGTTTTTTTTTATTGTAGAATAAGATTATCGGGACTCGAGACGCAATATATACCTAAATAGGTACATAAAATTTGATAAGAACAACCTACGTGCGATACGGGTATCTAGAAGCGATTAGATAATTTTTTATAGATGCGTTGTTATTTGAAATTACGAAAATATTTCTCCACGAAACTGGTGATACATAGCTGACATCATACATTATAGTAGTAGAATATAATGTTAACGTAATTGAAAATCACGTTTTCTTTTTTTCGAAATACCTACTGCTCGGTTTCCAGCTAAATAATCTCCAATAGTTTGTTAAACTAACAAAGGCATGGTCCAGGGTGGTGGTATTCTACGTACATTACGGAAGATCGCATGTTTAGGGTCACGACCTCAAAAGTCTATTATTAGTATGACCAAGATGGGACGTTCTCACACCGCTCCTCTATATAGCATGTGAAATCTGTCTTCTGAAGAATTTTTCCAAGTGGGTGGTTTGTCTTTTACTTCGTGTATGATTGCTTGAAGCTTTGCCTACAAAAGAGACTTCATTTATGAGGTTCGTGTTCGCAAATAAAAGATGACCTTGTTTGCGGTCGCCAAAGGCGTAAAGCCTCAAAGAAGCATATTATTCTCAGCCATTCTATTGTTTTCATCAAACAAAATAGCTTTAAAAAAATTCAAATCTTCTAGCTCGGTATGTGCATGACCTTTAGTTATGAATCTGATTGTGATTTTTTATTGATTTAATAAAAAAATTAACAAGTCATCCAACATAAAATTTTAAAATGTTACTTGATGGTATCATATCGTAGAAACTGAGTAATAAAAAAACTAACATAACTAATTACATGAAAATAGATATATTTTAGATAAATAAACCATGTACATAAATACCAGATGGAATTAAAGCATGTTTACTGGGATAGAGTAATATTCAAAATTGTTGGAGTATTATAGAGTTAAAGAGCCATCTATTTCTAACCTAAAATATCTCTTATTTTAATACAAGTGGCACAAGCATCGTGTTTTCTACAATATAGAACAGATGTCGTTGTTGGTCATAAAAGTTTACTAACCATGAAATATAGATGGAACTTTTTCGTTTCAATAGACAACGCCATTAATAATATTATTGACATTACTAAAAATATACTATATTTGTATATTTTTTAGAGTATTAGACAATTAAAGTACATAATATAGTTTACCTATGTATTTCTTTTTTTAATAATATGCTCATTGTTATCTTAATCAACTGTACAATTAAAAATAAATCTACCTATAGATTTATTTTATAAGATGGAGAATAATCTACCTAACATCTAAATCTAAACTAAGGAATCAATAATATGTTATATAATACATTGAATATTTCATGCGTGAAATGAATTGTTCTTTATGAATTGACAGTTGATGTACTAATTAAATTAATACTACAACAGCGCGATCTATAATGCCAACAAGAAACAAGGTCGCCTTCGTTAGCCAAATTCGACCTTAACAATGACCTTCCTATTAGAGGACGTGTACACTTAGCGAGGCCGTGTCCTCGCTGCAAGGTTTTTCATTGGCAAAGGACGTCTTTGCAAACCTTGAATGAAGGTTATATAGCAAGGTCGCTAGTGTTTCCTCGATCAACAATAATTATGTTACATTTTCTACGGTATGTTACGTATGAGGAGGAAATATTATTTCGCGAGAGACGCATCACTTAACACCTTAGTGTGTACAAATAGATATAAATAGCGCGAAGACATTTTGATTACTGTGTTCAAGCCAATGTTTATCAATTGAGATAGATCTAGTTATCATTTAAATGTTTTTCATTACAATTAGTACACGTTTAATTCGCAAAAAGTTGTCAAAATACGATTTTTATTTTTGGTTTAAAAGTTTCCGTATTATGTTTGAACGCAATAATAATAATTATTATTACTTATTATAATCAAAGGTCTTGGTGACGAAATAAAAAATCTCACTTCATGGGGTTTATTTGTTGTGATAAGTGTAAATAAAAATGAAGAAAAGTGGCTAATGGCTACGCTGTCTCGTTTCGTGTTCCACACACAGTTTGAAGGTCCGAATTGCTCACCGGAAAATGGGACGAGGGTGACTACAGTAGAAATGATGACAATCAAACATACCTTTTTTAAATAACACCTATATATAAATTATAATTTATATATGTACATTATTAACGCAGTTCTATATAACAGAAGTAGTAGCTTGTATGACAATGCCTTATTCTATAATACAATATAGATTATTCCTAAACCTTGTTGTGTTTACCTTATTGCACAGAGTACATTTTAAGTCAGTTTAATTTGTTAAAGTTGATAAAGACACTCAGGCAGCGATTATGTCCCACGCCCCCTCCGAATAAGTGATGAACGATCATCGAAGGCTAATGATTATCCATCATCGCCTGCCTCACGCTCAGGACGCCGCGCCTCATCTCCTCATCGTGGCTGGTAGGATCTCACATATTGTGAATGATCTCGTGAAGAGCTTATTATAGAAATGATCCTATGAAGTAAGGTCTTGCCGTTAACTCGTCATGTCTTCGCACTCTTCCCGTTGCCGGGTCGAGGGGGGTCCAGACCGGAGCTTAGCTCCCTACTGGAGATGTGTTTGTTCGAGCCTCGTCAATACGATACTGTGGTCGATGCGAGGTAGTGTTGACCTCTAAGTGCGTTTGCACATATGTTTATGTGCCTGGGCTATTGGTATCTTTGTACGATCGGCGTCTATCCATTTGTAGGGGCACTCTCACAGGTCCCAGAGCGAACTGGGAAACGTGTATGGTTCCACTCCTGTGATGGCCCTATGGACAGGCACCGAGTCGCACGCTGTGTTTGCGATACGGTGTATTGGTGGAGAAGCAAAGGTCAAAGGTCAGACGCGACAAACAGAAGAAAAGAAAGAAAGGAAAGAAAAATAAATTAAAAGATGGGTCCTGGCCGTGGGGTTGTTGTCACGGGAGAAGCGGCGGGCCGTATCCTTGCGGGAGCGTGGCAACGGGGTTGTCACGTCCCACTCGGTACCACCCGCGCGGTGTCGGCATGTCCGTCTGCAGCGTCCGGCGAGAGGGAAAAGTGCATACAAGTATATAACTATATAACCTGTGAAAAAAGAAGTCAAATGGATTAGTGATTTTTTTTTTCTAGGCTGTGTGGGAGGTGTACGGAAACTGGTTATCCGTCCCTCCCCCCCCTCGGCAGGCTATATTTGTCCGGGGGGCGGGCGTGCCAGGGCGCGAAATCCCTGAGGGTCTCGTGCTCCGACGCGTCCGCCTTTTCGAACAGGTTGCTCGACATCCTGCCGACAAAGTCATCAAGTGGCTCGACGCGCAGGTCTCTTGAGTATAGTGTGGTTCCTCACGAACCATGGAGCCTTGACCAGTTGCCGTAACACCCTGTTCTGAGCGGCACGGAGCTTCCGCTTGTTCGTATCGCTCAGCAAGTGATGCCAGGCAGGAGTCGCGTATGTAAGCCTCCATCTTACGTGGATTTTGTAGAGTGCCAAATTGAGGATGGCCTCAATTTTTTAGTGGGATGGCACTCGCCCGCAGGAGTGGCGCCAGCCTGGCGGTGGCTGATCTGGCCTTTCTGATGGCGGTTTCGGCCTGACGAATCATCGTGAGTCCGGAGTCTAGCACGACTCCCAAGTAGTTGGCTGTCCTGTGCCATGGGATCGCGACGCCCTGTACCTTGAGCGCACCGACGTAGCACTGTCTGGGAAAGGTGATCGCTTGTGTTTTTGATGGATTGACGGCCAGCCGCCATTTCTGGAGCCACTCCGGCAGGAGATCGAGGGTTCTCTGTAGTTTTTTGACCGCGTGCCTCGCGTTAAGAGACGCGGCCAAGAAGGCGGTGTCGTCCGCGTAGAGCGCGGCGGTCACTCCGGGGGAAACAGGCACGTCCCCAGCGTAAAAGTTGTAGAGGGCTGGCGAGAGACAGCTCCCTTGTGGTACACCTGCACGAATACATTTCCTCTCGGACAAGACCCCGTCCACTCTCACCTGGAATGTCCTGTCAGAGAGAAATGATGCAATAACTCTTATAAGAGGTTTAGGCACATTGCTTTGGATTAATTTGTATATTAACCCGTTATGCCATACGGAGTCGAATGCTTTTTGCATGTCGAGGAATACTGCGGCTACAGTTTCTTTCTTGTTTCTAGCCACTGCGATCAAATGGGTGACCCTGACCAGTTGATGAGTGGTGCCGTGGTTGGGTCGGAAACCGAATTGATCGTCTCTGAGTGGTAGAAGGGGGGTGAGCTGTCTCAGTATGAACAACTCAAGGGTCTTCGACAGAGTGGGTAGCAGAGTTATCGGGCGATAATTTTCCGCTCTCCTGCTGTCCTTACCCTGTTTTTGCAACATGATGATGTGGCCCAACTTCCAGCTAGTGGGGAAGTGTCCAGTGCGGACGATGCCGTTCAGTAGTCTCGTTACTGCGGCGATCGTCTTGAATGGCAGGTGTCGCAAGGCCATGTTGGTGATTCCGTCATGCCCGGGGGCCTTTCTGGGTTTCAGCCCCTTGATGGTGTTCCGTACCATGTTGGGTGAAAAGTGAAATGCCGCTGTGGCGATTTCTCCCGTGCCTGGGGCTTCCAGGTAAGCTTCGACCGCGGCTTCGACCCGGGCGGTGTGCTCGGAATCGACCGGTGGGAAGGGGGTGAAGTGTGCCTCCAGATGGGTCGCGAATATATCCGCTCTGTCTGGGGCACTATATTTTGTAGTGACGTCTCCGTGTATTAGTGGCCTACATGGTGCTTTCCTCTTCGTTAGAGTGCGCGTCAGGACCCGTAGTGCCTGCCAGTCTTCGCCGGCCTCCTCGATTCTCCTCGACCATCTGTCCGAACTTAAAGCCGCGAGTTCGGATTTGACCCTCTCAGTGAGACGGTTCAGGTGAGTCTTTATCGTGGGGCAGCGAGTAGACTGCCATCTTCTTCGGGTGGCTCTCTTCTCTTCGAGAAGGAGTTGGAGGCTTCTTGGCAATTTTTCCTTGCCATTGGCGCCTGAGCACGAGAGAGTTTCTGTGGCCTTCTCTAAGGCGGTGCAGATTGAAGTCTGCATCTCCTCGGCTAGTTTCTCCACGTCTTCCGCGGTGTTGACGGGGAAGTTCGGGGTGGAGTCGTTGAGGCGGGAGGCAAACCCTTCCCAATTTACCTTTCGCCTGGGGGGGAGAGGTGGCATTTTGCACGCCTCGTTGTACAATTCCGCCAGCACTGGCATGTGGTCAGAACCGAGGTGTTCCTCCAACACTTCTAGTGAGAAGTGGCCCTCTAGGTTCTTGATGATGGCCACGTCCAGTACGTCTGGCTGGAACGCTTGTTGGTCCGGATAGTGCGTCGGTTCCGTGGGGCCGTGGACCGTGTAGTCCATGTCGTCTGCGTCCGCGAGGAGTCTCCTTCCGTTCGCGTTCGTGAGACGAGAGTTCCAAGACGGGCTCTTGCAGTTGAGGTCGCCGGCGATCACAGTCGGTTCTTCTGAGAGGAGCCGGTGGATGTCGGCGACGCGTCCAGTGCGTCACCCGGAGCCATGTAGGCTGCGAAGAGTCTGGTCGGCTTGTTGCCCGCCTTTATCTCCACGCCTATCGCTTGGAACGATTGTATCGCAGGGACTGGGAGTGGCTGGTGTATGATGTCTCTTTTGACCAACACCATCACTCCTCTCTTCGCTCGGTTGTTGGGATCGTCGTATCTGTACGACGTGTAACCGGCGATGAAGAATCTCTGTACGGGTCTCAAGTGCGTCTCGCCGATCAAGGCGATGTCGACCTCCTGTGCGCACAGGAGTTGCGTCAACAGCGCCCGTCTCTCCGAGACGCCCCTCGCGTTCCAGGATTCTTATTTTGTTTCCTGCCACTTCTGGAAGGTTCCGGTAATGAACTCGACCAGCTTAGGTATGCTGGCCATGGCTATGAGGCTAGGAGGCTGGAGCCGCTGCTATAGCTATTGTAGATGTCCATGGCCAACTCCATCAGGCCGGAACAGGTGTGGCCGATGAAGGCGGCCATCGACGTCGTCTGCGTCACCGCTTGCCTTTCACGCGGTGTGGTCACACCGCTTGAGGGCTTCGGCTTGGGAGCCGGTGCGGGTGCTGCCGGCTTCGCCGCTGCGGGTGCGGGCGAGGTGGTCGGTTTGTGGAGGGCGGGTGCAGCGATAGGGAGAGCGGGGTCTACCTCCATCTCCGCCTCGGGTGTCACTCCTTGAGTGACGGTGGCCTCCTTGTACTTCTTTTTATTCTTATTCTTCTTGGTCTTGAGCCCTGGGGTCTGGCCCGTGGCCTGAGATGAGGCCCTGGGGATGGGGTTATTCGCCTCCGCCATTAGAGACGCGGCTGTCGGTGGTGGTAGCTCCACCTGTGGAGCTTGAGGTCGCTGGGCTCTCACCGTAGTGATCGCCACCGGTCCGGCGCGCTTGTTGCGCGCCTCTCTTTTATACACCGGGCAGGCGGTGCTGTTGGCCGGGTGGGCCCCGGCGCAGTTCGCACAAACCGGCGGGTCCGTCTTGGCGCGCTTACAGTCGCGCGCGAAGTGTGGTTCGCTGCAGCGAACGCAGGCGATCCTACGGTGGCATTGTTTAGACGAATGTCTAAACAGTTGGCACCGGTGACACTGGGCGGGGCTTTTCTTGCCCCTCCAAGCGTCGATCTTGATGCCCGGTAAGTAGAGCATCTCAGAGACCTTGTAGATCTCTCTGTTATCGCTGCCTCCGTTCTCTTTATGAGAGCGAAGAATATGCAGCCGGGTCTGCCCTGCCTCGCCTTGATCTGGCGCGCGTACTCGGGCTCGAACCCAAGGTGTTCAAGCTCCTCCATAATATCCTTGGGGGTCTGTGTCCTCTAGCAGACCCCTGATCGCCACTTTTAGACTCCTCTCCTTCGGGAGGGAGTACGAGAACCAGCTGAGTCCCTCTGTCGCTTCGAGGTCGCACAGGTACCTATGCACAGTCCGGAACTCGGCCTCGCTCTAAGGCGAGAGGCACACCCCCTTGCCGAAGGGCGTAGCGTTCGGGCTGTGGCCGAGTAGTTGCCGCAGCTTGCCGAAATATTGTACCCAGTTGGGCAACGCTTCAACGAGGAGCGGCTTAGCCTGGCCTCTTGCCGTTAAGACGCGACCGAGGCTATATGTATGATTGGAACAGTGTTTTCGATAGCGTGATGTGGAAATGTAGTCTGATCGAATAGTGACATCTGTCGCCAAACCCGGGAATTTCTATGCTCTACACTGGTTCTTCCGGACTTTACATTGGTAGATGAGTCATATAGTAGATAAGTAAATACTTTTTATATTTTACATTGTCTTTTATATAGGAGTTGTATAAATATAACACTGTGAGAGTCGCAACTATGTTACATTTAGTAGACTACTTCTAAATATGTGGCGTTAATGCGTTGATGATGAGGCGGTTTTTGCATGTAAGTTAAAGTACACATTCGCAAGATTTTCTACTCGCGGTAGAATGAATCAAGTGTTAGCGCTATAAGTATACTTGATTGTGATCTGATACATACTAGCAGTGCGATTTGTTAATTTATATTAGAAACTAATCTATTGCACGTAGTCGTTAATTGCTAGGAAGCTTCGTGACATTGGTGACGACGATGATAATGTAAAATTACGCGTGAATTTACCTTACAGGGAGATCCGTAAAATTCACAATTATAAAATAATTCAGAAAGACATATTGGGGTCCTAAAAGGAGGCAAGCCCATTTTTTATAAAACGGCGCTTCGAATTACAATACTTAGGAACTCCTCAGGTATAATATATACAGGTATATACAGGTATAATACGCTTTTGCGCATTATGACTAGACTAGATTCGACAGTAATTGTAACCGCCAATTTCTGTAGTATTTCGAGTTATTGCTTTCGTTAAAAGAGAGCTCAGAGTGTGTGTTGGAGTGAGACGTTACACAAGCTAGACTCAAACCATTGGCCGGTATTATTAGATTTTGATCCTCATGAAAATGTTTACTGCAAAAAGATTATCGACTTCAAAGTCTATATAAAATATTTTTAAGTCATACTTGATTGGGCCAGCTTGTTAACATTCCGGATACGATTGAGCCCGTTGAAGCTGCGGTCTAAAAATACAACTCTCTGTTCAGCCACATAAGTACTACGATCGAAAAGACTATCAAAGAGATAAAGACGGAGTGATTATGATCTCCTAAAAGACACCAAAAAAGTAATTCGCGCCAGAAACCGTGCGAAACGGACATCCGCCCGAAGAATACGAAGATATCAATATCGAAGATATCGAAAACCAAATGGGTCCACCACATTTAATATCCCATTTTTACTTCTCGAAAGAGAAGCCAAAATCAATATAATTCTTTCGCGCCGGTGCATGCAGTCGCTTCCTAAACAGCGTAACGCTCCCTCATATAGCCATCCATATGCCCGTAAGTCTTAAGAAATATCAGCAGTATCTATTTCACATGTCATGTAGTATTGCTTTTTCAATATTTTCTACATGAGTTATGCGAAGTCGATCAGCCAATATCAGCAATGTTTCCGGCCATTTTTCATCGTAACCTATCTCATATATCTCATATATCTGATAACATCATAATATGTCTTGCTGAAATCTTTTTCCATCACAGTGAAAATTAAACGATAGTCCAAAAGCTAATTTAAAGAGAAATGTTAGTATGTGAGAATGAAAGAACCGCATATATGATATTTCTTACGAATTTGAGTTGATTTTTGTTCTTTAAACCCAATATAACACACATAGGCAGCTAGTAGTTGAAATTTTTTAAGTAAATTCACCGCAAGTGTACAAAAACGTGCCAGATGAATCTTTGCATGTCCTTGATACCTTGTACTTAGCTACGACAAATGTAATTGGGTTTTTCTTCAAGTGTATTATTTTATACTGCTCTAATTTTAGAATAGACATGTCTTATACCATTGTGTAATAACAAGAGAAATAATTACCTTTTTGGCCAAGCTAGCTCCACACGCCACAGAGAGTTGAGAACAACAGAGGAGCTTGCAAAACCAGTTTCGTGGAACAAATAAAATATAATTAGGCACCTTTAAATCAAAGAAAAATATAACTGTTCTTAAATAATATAAAAACCATGGACTCGGATTACAAATGTTTGATACTTTATAAAAATGATATTCCCAATAAAAGGATTTTTTCCGAAGTATTCTCTAAAATACAACGCTGCAAAGGACTCTACTTAAGGGAAATCACCTCGAGTAAACTCTTTGGATCGACCCGTTACATGTCTACCCATTTGCGGGAAAGTGTCTGTTCCCCTTTCGAATCCGTAAATTATAAGGCACAAAAGTATTCGCTAGTCCGATGAACTGTAGGGGCGAACGAAGCAATAGCATCGCCGACAGTAGAATGTTCCTCCGAAAAAAAAAGATATTTCCGAATAACTCTTGATCGAGCTTTCATCTTCCAAACATTAGTTCAGGTCCGAAATAGTGCATTTTCCATCGTCGATCGTATCATCTCACACGATGACTCAGGTACTATGACGAGAGTAGTCTAACGTGAGCCATTTAATGGTATATAATAATATATATCCATATAGTAATATGGGATATGATATGTGTAGGTACATATAGTAAGAATATAATATATTAATTCCTTAGCAAATAAATTACTGACACCTGCTTACACGAATAAAATGATAATATAATGTTGGTAAAAATGTTATACTTATAGAGTATTTATAATGATATATTACAATATTTTTACGTAGGTATATGAGACTTTTTTATTTCTTTCACTTCTTGTAAAGGTTTCAGTGACCTGTTTTTCATCTAAAAATATCAATTTTAATCTACCTTTGATAAACAGATAAAACTCTATTTTATTTTTATTTACAATATATCCGATTTGGAAATAGAAAAAAGGTTTTGTCAAAATATTTAATCAATAAATATTAAAATACTAACAATAATGTACAAAAATATAAATAATAACAATTCTTCTTCATTAATTGTAACTAGATTTTAGCACATTAATAACATTATTTGACACATAATAAATAATAATTGGAAGCATAACTAGTTCAGGAATAAGATGAGTATTTATATAAAATTACAAAGAAACGAAAGTAGCAAGCATTTAAAGATTTTTTAAATATTATATCATACTAAATGGTACATAAGATTTATATACAATGGATATATTAAGCTATGTATAAGATTAGAAAAGGAATTAAGACGCTTAAGAAAATGGCAAATTGATACCAAATACTTGATGGATACATTCTTCTCATTCATAATATTTCATTATTTTATTGTCCCCTGCAAACTATTTATTGTTCTAAATTGTTGTTGTAAGCTATCCACTTCAGTGCTTATTGCTCTCGTAAAATATCAGGAGCTCATCGTACATAAATTCAAATTTTAAATATATATATATATTAAATAGCTTATGCTGTATGGACATTGAACACTATTAACAGCTTTATACTAGTTACTGATCAGCAGCCGACGATTTTTTGGGTGAGAAGTATCAGATATCCTTGTATTTACGATATTCAAAATAAATTTACAGAAATGTATAACATGAGTTCTCCACAACAAGGAATCTACAACATTCATGTCAAGAATCCTGTACATACAATATGTATTTTATAAGCTGCAATTGTTAAAATACTTCTTTACAAAAGTTGAATCCAAATTGGTCGCACTTTACCCTAAGTATTCTAGCAAGTTGTGGAGGGCCACAATAAAATACCGTCACCTTGCCCTTCCTCTGTTCTTGCAGCCGTTGGAATACCTTATCCCAGTTTGGCCGTCCCGCATTTGTCCTCGTTTTTAATCCAGTGATCAAGTCGCGTTTCTCCTGAAATGAAAAAGCTTATAAGATATAAATTTCAGCAATAAAAACTATATTACACGTTCACATAGGTTTTATTGTGCGCGTGTATTATGAAAATGTATTATGAAAATGAAAAAGCTTATAAGATATAAATTTCAGCAATAAAAACTATATTACACGTTCACATAGGTTTTATTGTGCGCGTGTATTATGAAAATACTAGAATTTATTGCTTTAATTTTTATAGCATAAGAGGACAACGGGTCACCGTAAAAACACTAAACGCACGAAACGAGACTGTAAATTCACTCCGGTATTTTGTAAGTGGACCTGCAAACCAAATTAAGCAACAAAGCAGAACTCTGAATGAACTTACTTTATATGTTATAAAGTGGTAAAGTCTGAAACTTTGTTTATTTGTAAATTTCGTTGTTCGTAAATTGTTCGTAAATGTTTATTCGGAAATACTATTCCGATCATAAAAATTGTTTCAGTAACATGAAGCTATTCTAGTCAGGAGTAACATTTTGTTATTATTGAATAAATTTTATTTTTGATGACCAACAAACTGACCACGCTCAATTTGTTGGTAGTCAAAGTCGGCTAGTAGTATATATAAATTTATCAAATTTCGTACCTTCTGGTGCAGCAGATCCAGCGCCAGTTGCAGGCCCACAGCGCGCATGTCGGCCCGCTGCAGCGCGCTGGTGACGAACATGTGCAGCTCCAGGAAGCGCTCGTCGCCCACCTCCGCCTGCTCCATCTCCAGCTGCGACAAAAGCGACACAAACCACTCGAACGAGCGCTGCTCTCGGTTTATCCAGAAAAAGTCCACCTGAAAATTGAAGAGTTGCTCTTACTCTCTTTTTTTCTTATTTAAATAAGCCAATAATTTGTCCCTCGACAAGATCCCTGCACTTAGTTTTGTCTTCGTCTATGCACTTTGTTTATCCAGAAACTAAATGTTGGAAAGATGTAAAACTGTATCTTCTAATAGAAGATAAACATTTGCATCCTTCCAACGTTTATAATAATTCAACAATAGTTTGTTATTGTTAACCACCTCAGACACATTTAGTTTGTGGTTTTTTTTTTTAAATATATTGTAGATATCTAATGACCTACTTTACAAAGCACCTACCTTCCTCAAACTCATATTGTGATGTGGCAGCTCCTTCGTCCACGTGTGTTGGCACGCAGGGCAAGTGGAGCGCGCGCTTCTGTAGCGGAACATGATGGCTTGCAGCACAGAGGCGAAGGGAGTCACGCCGATACCAGCAGCGATGAGGGTGGCATGCTGTGCGCGGAACATGCGCGATGAAGCCGCGCCGTATGGACCGTCGAGAAAAATCTATATTGGAAATTTGAATAACTTTAGTAAGAGGTAGTGCCATGCTGCATTGCCCCCGCACTGAGCCCGCGCGACCGGGGAAACACCTCTCGCTCACATGACACGGCTATGCTGTCTCGTTTTTGTTTCTGTGCCATCTGTGAGTTTCAGATGGTCCATTGGATGGGGGAGATGGAAGAAGGGCTTCGTATCTGCGGATGTCAATGGGCGTTGGTAGTGAAAAGATTCGGATTCTCGTTTCCTTCTTACTGTAAAAGTGTTATGCTAAATAATACCCCCCACCCTGGATCCAAGTCCTGGGAGACGTAAAAGTCGTCAATGGGCACTAGTCTCTTAAGACCTAAGAGACCTCAGCGAGATGGTTGTTTGGTGTCCCGTCTGTTTCATAATCACAGACAAATAGACGGGAGCTACGGACAGCGGTCGCACAGAGTGATGGCGGTACCATCAACTGAATCGGCGACTACCAGCACGATACGAGCATTTACCTAAAGTGGACGAAAACAGCAGCATTCGGCCCCTAGTTCCCGGTAGTACTAGTCCTGGCCACGGTAGCGGTCACGGTAATGCTGGAACAAGGGGTGATAAGAATTTCCGGGTACCGATCGCTACCACCAATTTGACCTGGCTACGTACCTACGTATAATGGACGAACGCTTCTACTAGATAACCACTTGGTAGAGCTGGAGGTGGAAATGGGAGAAATCCGATAGCACGTCCTGCGGTTATGTGAAATCCGAAGACAAGGTGAAGACATCATAACTCTGCCATCGGGTAACCTATTTTATTTCAGGGGAGGCAACACTCCATCGCAAGGCGGCGTGGGATTCTGAATAATTCCTTCGTGGGCAACATCGTCGAAATCTCTAGTGTGTCGGGTAGAGTGGCGTATCTCATACTTGAACTCCCTAAAGGTATAGCCTCAAAGTGATACATGTACAACGCACCAACCTCGACACATTCCGACGACGACGGTGGCAACTTATGAGGATGATGACTCAAAGGCCTTACATAACACCTGTAGGGCCCACTTTAATGTTGTTATGGGGGACTTAAATGCCAAAGTGATTGTACAAAATGTTGTCGACTCAAGTCAGGGGCCACATTGGAAGTCGAAATCACAGGGAACAAATGCTGATAAATTTCCTCGAGAAAGAGGGCCTTTTCTTATTGAATTCTCATTTTAATAAGACGTCCCATAGGATGTGGACATGGCAGAGCCCCGATACTGTGAAAAGGAACGAGTTTGACTTTATTATGACGGACCGAAAGCATATATTTAGGGATGTCTCCGTGATCAACAGAACTGAATATAGGCTTTCGGCACAAGCGTGTCCGATTACTACAGTTAATCCTCCGAACTAATTTTCGACGAACCATGGCAGGTTCCGAAAAATTCCAACTGGAATTGAAAAATTGGTTCGATGCCCTAGATGTGTCGGACACTACAATGGCAATTGACGAGGCCATGAGTGCCGTGATGTGTTGCATGCGAGACGTGGGTGAAGGCTATTGTACGAGTAAGTATACAAGCAGGAAAATTAAACTCCCGCATGAGACGCTTGGACTTATGAGGGAACGCAGAGTGTACGAAGACGTTACATCTGCCGATACCAAGCTTCTTTCCAAGTGAATCTGCAAACTAGGGCGCCCAGGCATTCACAGCACAAATACGTAACGGGTTTCCGAAGCGATAGAGCAGAATAGAGGGTCGAAGGTTTTTGTGGAGAAGCATTGAAGAAGTCATCTGACAAAGGTTAGGACTGATTTTAGGGTTACCGTTTCTTCAACAAATGCTTGATGACCTGCTGAACGTCACTTGAGTTGACTTTAGTTGTGAACTTGAGTGAGATTAGTCTTGCTCCTACGTAGCCTTAAGGGGGAAAGGCTCCGAGGAGGGACGGAATTATAAGAATTACGAGCTTCTTCGGGCAACATGCGAACCTGTGTTACGAGAGCTAAAAAAGATATTTAATTCTGTCCTTCAGCGGGGCGTAACTCCCAAGGCATGTTTTGCAAGTGACGTTTTTTGTTTTTTAAAAAAGGTGGAGTCTCTTCCTCAAAGTTACGGACCAATTTCACTTCTTGGCCATATTGACAAGTTGTTTTCGTCTCACTACGAAGCTTAATGAATTTCAGCCGCCGGAGCAGGCTGGGTTTTGCAGAGGATTTAGCACCATGTGCCACAATTTCACCATAAGGCAAGTTGTACAAAAGACACATGAGTACAATCAGAAGCTGTGCCTTGCCTTTGTGGTCTAGGAAAAATCTTTTGACTCTGTCAAAACCGGGCTGTTCTGGAAGCTTTACAACGACGTCGGGTCGATTGGCGATACTTCGAAGTACTGAGAGCATTATATGACGGTGATTTTATGTCCGTTCTGATTCCGGGAGGTCAAACAAGGCCAATCTAATTGCATGGAGGAGTGTGACAGGGGGATGTTATTTCCCCTAAACTGTTTACTAATGCTCTTGAGGACGTCTTTAAGAGTTTAAACTGAGCAGAATGCAGCATAAACATTAACGGCGACTACCTCTCACATCTTCGCTTCGCCGACGACATCGTTGTGTTGGCCGAATCATCGGAGAGCTTGCAGAAAATACTGCACAACCTAAAGGAATCCTTCCGACGTATTGGCCTTAGGATGAACTTGGAAACGACAAAGGTCATGTTCAACGAACACGTTATCCCTAGGCCGGTAAACGTCAATGGTCCTATTCTTGATGTCGTAAATGAGTACATGTATCTCGGGCAAGTGTTGCAATTTTGTAGACACAACTTCGAGAAGGAAGCCGATAGAAGGATTCAGTTGGGTTGGGCATCATTCCCGAAACTTCGTCACATTCTCACGTCGCCTATACCGCAGAGCTGAAGACAAAAGTCTTCAACAAATGCGTAATGACCTACGGGGCCGAAACATGACCTTTTAATTTAGGACGGTTGTAATTTAGGTGTAGCACGCTGAGCTACCGCAAACTGCTATTGAACATGCTATGTTGGGTATTTCTCTGTCCATTAGAATTCGCAAGCCATAAGGCAGAGATCTAAAGTTTCCAATATCACACGAAGAATAAGCTCACTTAAGCTGATAATGATGAATGATGATAATGATAAAGTGCTATGCTGGTCCACTTAATTTTCTGATTCTACATGTAAGAGATTTGTAATCCTTTATCGTTGCGCGTAACGTGACCGAATACACATACCTAATGTGTGCTTTATATACTACAATTAGAATGAATTTCGCAAGTAAATAGTGAGTACAAAATCATACCCTGGAATTTAGAATAAGGTCTAGGGTGAGTGATAGTTAAAATTTTCAAACCTCTAGTGGTTTTCCTATGGGGTAGTTGTCAGGATGTTCCTCGCTAGTGGACTCCACGGCTTCTGGGCCTGGAGATACGATCACTGATTCCACATCTCGTTCCGGAGTCAGCCCTTTGGATAGGCGACGTTTGGCTGCAGGTATTAATAAAATATAGCAATTAGCTTGTACTGTATTCGCATCTCTACTAATATTATATATATATAATATATATATATATATATATGTTTATTTTATTTTATTATAACTGATACAGGAAATCAGGGCCGAGTCAGCTAGTATTTCTATAAATATATGTGTGGAAAAAATCATATATCGCGTACGGTGCCGAAGCTGTTAACAAGGGAGTTACGATATTTAACACCAGAGAACAGATATGTCTTGTTTTTTCTGTTGTGTTCTGTTAAATATTATGTTATGTGTGTGTGGGACTGGTTAAGAATACTCACAATGTAAATGTGTCATTATCGGTATGTCAAAAATGCGATTACTCGATTGTTTTTCATTTACATTACCTATACTGAGGATGCTCTCGTTGGAGCGTCGGCGCAGGTCAGGCGCCGGATGCGGGAATGCGAGCACCGTTGGTTTGGTGCGCATGTACCGGAAGCTGTGCGCCAGCCCCGTCCCGCCCGCCCCGCGCCCCGCCAATTTCCGCCCGCGTTTACCCTCCGCTACAAGCTCACGTTCCGATTCCCACTTCTGACACTCGCCTAATCTGTAACATTTGGTTTCTGGTATTTATAAGCATCTATGCAAGGATAATCGAGCAGGACACTGACATGGCAGCTTAGCAGTGTCATACAGTAATAAACTTTATCTTTTTTGTCATAACACATAGTATCGCTGGAGACACGTAAAGGTCGCACCTCGGCGACTCCTATGCCGCGGCATCGCACTTTTTGCCGTCGCAAGCGGCCGTTGCGTGCCACACGCGCCGGCACGCATATAATACCACTAGCCATCTTTCGGTGGGAGTTGAGTCTTACAAACTAGATGAAATGGAGGTATGCTTTGTTAGTAAGTTTTTAAACTAATGGACTGACGTCATTTTAGTCCCGTTCTTGTTTGTGTTGTTCCTCACGTCGGGCATCGAGCGAGATTTTTCTAGTATCCCCAATGGTGATAGGAAGGCTGTGCGGATCGGCTTCGACGGTGACACTGAAATTATATACATGTTTTGATTATATTGCAGGTATTTATATATATTGCTAATATAGATAGATATTATATATGTTGCAGCATTGCGGTTGGATCGGGACGTAACAAGAGAAGAGGTGAAGCTCGTCTCGCTCGAATAAGATTGGTATCTTATGCTGTTGAGTATTTGACTTTCTGAGAGACCAGATGTCGCATTGGCAAAGATAACGCATTGGAAAAACTGTGTGGATGGTAGTGGGCATCGGTAATAGCGTACGACTACTCCTTACTACCTCCCAATACTACAAGAAGCTGTTTACCTGGCGGCTCCATCGGTTTTTCGTCTTCAACGTTGAACGCTTCGTTAGCAAAGGACATTGGCGAAAACTCCACGGATCGTTTCTTGCTACTCGATGCGGATCCCTTACGTTTACTCCTGTTACTCTGGCTTGAGTTGGTCTTCACTAATTTTCTATAATTATATTTTGTTAGTTAGGGATACTATTATACAGCTGGTATGGCTTATCTACACTAATGCTATAAAGAGGAAACATTTGATTGTTTGTTTGTACATTTACATTGAATAGGCTCCGAAAAGACGGGATCGATTTGAAAAATTATTTTACCATTAGAATCCTACACCATCTGTGATGAACGTAGGCTGCATAAAATTTTCTTGCAAAAACTTTTGATCATTATGAAAACATCGATAATGTAAGCAAAGGTGTGAATAAAATGTGGAAATAAATCCTTATCTATTTGCTGAAATTATTGACAACTAGCTGTCCCGACAGACGTTGTTGTTCTGTCATACAATGAATTTGTCGTTCTTGTAACGAGTAATGTTTACGAGGCCGAAATTTTATATATTTTTTAAACCAATGAATTTTTGCCATATTTCATGAAATACCCGTGCAAAGCCGTAACGGTCTGCTAGTATATTATACGGTAATTTTGTGAATTATTTCATTGTCGGTACCACAGAATATATAATACCTCTGTGAATAGCTAATTTATAGTTCCAAGCTATGTACCATCAAGCTACTATGAAAATGAAACCGCCAAGCGCTGCTAGTTCGTAATATACGAGTACATAGTTTACTAACATTTTGTTTTGTTCCAGGACTCTGTGTATATCTTAAAGTTTTGAGCTGGGATATCTTGACCACAGTCTGTGAGTTCCTCCATTCTTTTGAGCAACGTTGATATTAGCACAATATTATCATCAATATCTGATATACTACGAATGTAGCGTCTAACATATCCTAATTATAGTTTTCTATCAGTTGATTTTTTCCTCCCTATACTTATAGGTATATTTACAACTTACGTATGTGCTTCTTCATTACTGTGAAGTCGCTTCTGTTCCTCCTCGAAGTATGTGTACAGACGATTGGTCCACTCGCCGACCCCGCGTATATGTAGCCATATGTAGTCTGAAACGATTGGAAAACTATTTTTCCTATTCAGACTAATCAGATGAACCTAGTGCTCTCCAAGGTACGACTGGGGATAAAATATACTTTGGAGTGTTCTTCGGAACTTCAAGAAATGAGGATAGGGAACTTATAAGACGTTGAAATATTTCAATGACACAAGGCAATCATTTTTTATTAAACAAGGATGAACGCATTATCCTTCGCCCTTCCCCTTCCTGTTGGAAACCGGAAGCCAGACCAGTGCCACTTTAAAGTTTGAGGCTATTTAAGGAGCGTGACCGCCACGGTGTTGCCAGTAGGCTGCGACGAAGCATGGCACGATCTCTTGCAGCATGTATGTAAATTATATTTTGAAACAATTAAGTACCAGAGTAAATATTTACACATCGAACGCCATGTATGATACATGGAGTTCAATGTGCAAATAGTTATTTCAGTACGAATACAACACCTTCCTGTTCTGGTGCGCTGCTGATGGTGAATGGATGCCACTCGTAAATAGCGATGGCCGGTATGTTGACGAACACGTAGTCCCCGGCGTGGAAGTCGAAGAGAGGCGGGCGCTTCACGACCAGATGAGTAACACGCGATGGCAGCAGTATGCCCGAAGCAATGTACGTCTTTCCACGCTCTGATCTGTAATTGAATGTGTATCTACTTCTACACATGTGCTACTCATACAGAGCGTTTGAGCAGAATATGTGTAGATGTCATTTTATAATACACTCTACATAGAGCTGGTGTTGAATGCCGTACGTTTTTGAATAGCTTTTCATTTATTTAATTACCTCATCCAATTGAGTCTGACGATTCGCTCCATGATATAAACAGTTCCAGGTCCTATAAACCACTTCCAGAAGTTAGGAGCGTGGATGATGAGTATGACGTAGAATGGGATGTACAGCAGATGGGTGAAGTAGAACACCTGGAAATCGTCATTTTTTATGTGATTGACATCCCATAATTTATTAATGAGAAAATTAAACTAATTCTAGTCTCTTCTCTGTTCTATCCATAGGACTGTGATTACTAATAAGGATACTAATAACAATCAATAATAGCTTGTCCACACTTCCGGTGACAGATAAAAATTTTCTTTTTTTTGGCTTTCACAGCAAGTGGGTTAAACATAGGCGAACCCGCGAATATAAAGTTTGAGTCACAAAAATTAACCTAAATTAGCAAGCTGAGCGCTGGGTGATGAAGCCGCGGCAAGCTAGCGCGATCGAGCTGCTTGCGTTGGGGCAGAACTACCCATACCCACTAGGTAAACAATAATCCAGATGGATATACCCTATAGGATACAGCCACACACCTCGAAATATCCTCCAGCGCGCAGCTTGGGTCGCGAGGCGGCGGCGAGGGCTCCCAGCGCGGCGAGTAGCACCAGCCCGCTAGGGTTGGCGCAGCCGGCACACAGACCGAACAGCCCCGGCCGCGAGGTACACACCCACTCCCACGTACTCCAGTTGCGAGCGTTTAGGACAGGATCGTTCACAACTACGAGGCCTGAAAGTCACGTGTTCTACTTATACCAGGGGCGGCTTAGGTCGCACAAGTATTTGGATCTAAGATCTACTTCTGGCAAAACCCTGTAGGAACTACCAATGATACACTTCTCGAAATTTTAAATGAAACGTAATCCAAATATAATTGTAATGTCAATATTTTTTTTTATATCGTATAGGGGGACAGACCAGCAATCGGAGCCTTACTACGGCTACCGACGCCCATGAACATCAGCATAATAACTATGCCGATACATTGACCTCCTTTTCGCCTTCCACTCAATGGGCCACTAGCCACTATCTAACCGCACGAAACACGATGTCACTTTACAGCAGTATTAAGGGAGCGAGAGGTACCTTTCCGGTCATCCCGGCCCAATTCCGCTGCAATGCAGCATGGCACTACCTCTTATTATATATAGTATTAATTAAATATATAAAATAACACATCCTCACTGACTGACCGACTTGAAAACAACACGTCCTCACTGACTGACCGACTTGAAAACAACACGTCCTCACTGACTGACCGACTTGAAAACAACACGTCCTCACTGACTGACCGACTTAAAAACAACACGTCCTCGCTCAGTGACTTGATGTCTGAATTACTAATTGCCTGATCGATGCTCAACCGAAACTAATGGATGAATCAAGTAAAATTTGGTATACAGGCCGCTGTTATGATTTTGGGATTCGCTATGAATGAATTTTTGAAATTTTTATGAATTATATCATAACAAACATAATCTCCAATGACTTGAAATAGGGTTTGAGATCTCGCATCTGTTACGCTCTTCATACCGCAAGGGGTAACTAGTCGCGTAACAAAATATAACTTACTAAAGTTACACAAATGCATAACAGTGTGTATCACACTGTAAATGACGATCAGAACACCAGTGATCTTGTGCAGGTAGACGTGATGATCCAACGGCAGCACCTCGCCGACGCCGCGGGTTCTTAGCGACGTGATACAGCGGCGCAGCATCAGGACCAACGCCCACGTGCAGTTGAAGTTGAGACATTGTCCTAGTAGACATTGTATCATTTTACGAGTATAACAGGTGATGCATTGCGTTCTGTTATACTCTCGCTTGTACAAGGTACCTCTCTTGACGTGCCGGCCTAATTCGGCTGCAACGCCGCCTCACTCCACCTCTTCACCTCCACTTTACACCTCTAATTGATACTCATGGTATCTAATGGGCAACAACAACCCACATTACATAGCCCCTCTTTATCAATGGAATTCAGTATAGTCACCTACATACAGTGAATTCATCGTTCATCTTTTTTTTTATTGCTGGACATAGGCATCTTTTAATGAACGCTAAGACGCGTATTCCAAATATGCTTTCTAAAACATATGTTAATATTTAAGTATCGAATAGCTAACAGATTCTCAATTCTTAATTATCACATAAATGCATTTAATTGATTACTTCTAATCGGAACATGTACTAGCAAACTCTAGCAAAGTTAAAGGAGTTTACCGCACGCTCTAGCAAAGATGACAAAAACATTTGAAGACCAGTATTCTACGATTCTGGACACGAAGAGGCCAAAGTTGATGGCGAAGAATACGAATAAGTAGCCGACGAATACGTAGTTGTTCCTGAAGTATGGCAGCGACAGCTGATATGGCTTCGCCTGGGCAAGCCTCTGGAGCAGCGATTTCGGCTTCGGTTTCGGCGGAGCTGGAACCAGCCATCGGTCGATCCTGTAGAAAAATATTCATATCTTTAGGGGGTGGGATGAATGGTGGCAATCCAGAATATCCTCTGGCTTTGTGAATATTAATGAGTTTCAGCCATTTTTAACAGGTTTCGATTGTTAATTAGCCTCCGTGTGAAATGAGAGGCAATAAAAATATTAATGATAGGTTTGTATGATACCACAAATCAAATTAAAATAATTTTAAACTAAAAAATTAAATGTAAATAAAATATAAGGAACATTTGTCTATCGTAACAAATTTATTTACTACATCCTGTAGCGGATCGCTATATCCCGTTGCGGATCGCTACATCCTGTAGCGGAGTTATGAATTTGTTAAATAGGTGAATAATTATTGTTTGTGTAAGCGCAGTACGTAGTTACGATCAATAATTTTTATAGCACAGCAGGCAAACGGGCAGCCGGCCCACTCCACAGTAAGTGATCACCAACGACTACAGACCTTCGCGATACCAGAAGTCTCGTAGAGCGTTGCCGGCCTTTTAGATATAATTAGGTTGTTCTCTTGAAGATCCCTAAGTGGCACCGGTTCGGAAATAACGAAGCGTGTAGCCGATGACATAAAGAAGCAGTGCGCAGGAAAAAGTTGCGCTTTAAGCGCCCGGTAGTGGACTTCAGAACTTTGAGATGATGATTACTAGTTATTATAGTGTTATAGAGTTACGCAGAGAACGTTTCACACAATTCCACAATTTTTCAGGAAGAGGTTGCGCCATGCTCAATTGCATGACACTACATATTCCTGTCTTCCTCCTTATGAGTAGCCGGTGGCCCAAGGAACGGAAGGAAGGCCACGCATCGGCATAGTAATTATGTGGATGTTCATGGACGTCGGTAGTCATAAAAAGGCACCGATTGCTTTTTGGCCTCTCTATTCTATAAAAAAAACTTTCTTATATCCTTTTCACATCGTCAGGCCCTGTCTGTGGAGTGAACTCCAATAACCATGAACTTCTACGTATATGTGTGAAATGTATAAGACTAACGTAATTGAAAGGTTCTCCAGCAGTCCCTCGTGCTTGTTGAGTTGGTCTCTCAACGCTTCATACGTGATGGCGCCTCGCTCCTCCACGTCCGCGTCTTCGAACATAGCGCCCGTGAGGTCCAGTAGTTGTTCATCACTGAACTGCATGCCATTCTCCTCCATGCACGCACGCATCACGTGCTGCAGCTCGCGGTGCTGGATCAATCCGTCGCCTGTACGGACATACATTCTGTCGTTACATCATCACCAGCGTTTTGTAACACTATGTTTAATTTTTTTTATAAATAATTAGATATTATTATTTTCCTGCCTACATAGTTCTTTGTGTATTTGTATAACATTTTCTTAATGACGATGCTCATCAGAATGAAAAAAAAAACTTTTTTTTACATGATTACTTACTTGCAAAGTTTGAGGCACAGCCACATTTTAGTGGAGCAATAAAAAGTAAAAGTATCGCCAGTAAGTTGTCTGTTGCCTTGTACGTACCATCTAAATCGTAAACTTTAAACAGGAATCGTATTTTATCCTCCGGAGTCTGTTTCCCAAATCGATGGACAGCTGCGATGAACTCTTGATGGGATATTGTGCCAGAGTTGTCTTCATCAAATATTTGGAATACTCTTTCTGTGAAGAATGGCTGTAGGGATCGCAGGGAGTTTAATGAAGTATTATGCACTTAGGTTTAAAATAAATTAGCTTGTTATTATTAAATATCATCAGATTTTTTCAATGGTCTTTTTTCTCATTGCGTCAAGAAAAGCCGCCCCAGAGAAATTACAATAGAGCATAGGCAATCGCTAAAGGACGCTGCGTGTGAATAAGGCGGGAACAATAAACCGCCTATCATTAGTAGGTTCCTCCGAAAAAAATAGGGATCAAGTTTACTGCAGAATGCATGCAGCCGTCCCAATGCAAGAAGGCATTATCGGGGGTATCTCAAAAAACTTTTATTTTGATTTTAGAAAACCTTCTTCTTCTTTCTTTAGAACCCTGAAAACCTCAAATGGTGAGTCCTAAGAGGAAAAATAAGCCCGCATAATTAATGCGTCGATCGAGACCTACCAGCTTTCTAGCGGGAAATATTGGCTTTTACAACATATGATAAAACGATGAAGTGTTTCATCTAAGTAAATCATGTCATAACTGTGACATGTCAACTCAAAAAAATATAAATATTTAAGATTCGGAGATATTCAGAAGAAATAACATTTGGGCTATCACTAATATTTATATTCCAATCCAAGCAGTATTTTTTGATTATCGTAACATTAAATTAAACGAATAAAGTTAAACAATTAATATAGATTTTAAGATACAAAGTCGTCAAAAAGATAAATAAAAATACAGAAAAGAAAAATAAAGAAACTATATTTACGAGTAAAGAAACAATGAAACTTACGTTCTTGGAAGTAACAATCTTCTTAAATTGCTCCCTTGTTATTTCCTTCTGGTCTCCAACAGTTTGTTGGAAGAGCTGTTCCAATCTGTCCACGCTGGGTTTATCTATTCCTACGCGGGGTCTGAAAGTTTTGTAAAAACTCAGAAGTCTGTAGCAGTTCCGAATGTACATGCCTCTAAGGGTAACCAAGTGTAGCTATATTATATTATTTGTCTATGATAGATAAGCATAAAAAGGGTAACAAACAATAAAGTTGTGCGCTGTTTTTACTAGATCTATATTTATTATAGAACAAAGTCCCAAAGTTGTCTGTCTATATGTGATCGATTTACTTAAAATATTCTGAACGAATTTTAATACGGTTTTCGTACATGGCTATAAAAATTCCCGCGGAGTGTCTAAGTGTACAATTTATGCGCGGGCGAATTCGGGATGGGTCGCTAAATAAGCCACTATTTTTGTTTATAGTATGGAAGGACAAACGAGCAATAGGAGCCTTTCAACGACTACCGACGCCCATGAACTTCAACATAATTATGCCGATGCGCTGCCCTCCTTTTCAACCCCCCCTCAAATGGGCCACCGGCTACTCACAAACCACCTGAAACGCGTCACCTATGGGTCACTTTACGGCGGTCAGCGAGAGGTATCTCCCCGGTCGTGCCGGCCCAATTCCGTTGCATAGGAAGATGTAGTGTCATACACCGTGCATGGCACTAGCTCTTAATAAATTATATTATTCATATAATTTCAAGCGTGTCCTTAGTGTGGTATATTGAAGCTGTGGGTTACCTGCAACTGGAAATAGTCGCTATGAACTCCATGATATCATCCGCCGCAACCGCGCCGTCGCCTCCGGCATCCACTACTCGTAACAATTTATTTGTCACCTGAAAGTCACCTCTTTATTGACTAACGGTCGGTATATTATTACATTTACAGTCGAAGTTATTATTTTCCTTTTTTACGCAACTATATATCGTTAGCATAGTATTATCGTCTTTCTAATACAAATGTAGTCATTTCTGTTTTACAGGTAATTCAATAAAATATTGCAATTTTCGAAAAATAAATAATTAAGGGGCAATAGTGAAATATTACAAGCTGTAATCCGCCACTTTGTCTGCGTGGACTACAAACCATTTGCAAAAATTAGAATAGTCTTATTCTAGTACATTAGCTACAACATTGTCAAGTTTCACCAAAGTCTGTACGGTAGCTCTAGCTAGGTATCCATAAAACAAAACTCGCATTTTTTAGGATTCCGTACACGAAGTTTAAAGACGAGACACTATTGGTAAGACTTCGCCCTCCGCCTGTCCGTCAGTCTCTCATAAGCCGTGATAGCTAGACAGCTGTAATTTTCACATATGGGCTCCTATGCCACAAACATGATTAGTGATTTTATTAGACATGACGAAATTGATGGATACGGAACCCTACGTGTTAGAGTCTGACATGTACTTGGACGATTTTTATATTTAGAGAGATAAATATCATAAGGATTTGTTAAAATGAAGCTTAGAGCACTAGGGTTCTCGTCACCTATTCTTTCTAGTCACTATAGGAATTCTGCAATAAAGTGTCGCAGCCAGCACGATTATTGTTCGGGCTTGTTTTATTTGTATTAATAAGTACCGTTGTGGGGTCGAGACTTTCCTTCTTAATAAAAGTACTCTTTTATAATTCACTTCTTTTATTTATTCTAAAATATTATATTTCTAATTGACCTACACCTAATTATGTACGCTTCTAGCTTGTAACGATTTAGCATATGATACATGCGATACTATGAAATTTGTACAATTATTAACGGGTTTATGGACGTACCACTTTATTCTTCAGTATAATCTGGAAGCTGTCCAGTGTGATCACATTGTCGCCACAGACCACATACGCTACGCTCTCGAGCTGCTCCACAAAATCCTGCTGCTTTTCTTCGCTATAAGATATACAATGAGCCAAATGAGTGACTGTTCTTACATTCGTTTTTCTTATAATTTATTTTGTTTATTTTTTTATTTAATAGTAGTAGGTTCATCCACAATTGAACACGTGTAATAATAGCTCATGAAAATACAGACACATAAAGAATGAATTAAACCTGTAACAATTACTTAGAGACGAACTCAGCTTGCAATTAGAAAACTGTGATAATAAGAATAAAATGTTTCAAGGTAATAAAAGAAACAGTTAAGCATTAAAATAACAATGCACTAAATTTCGATACTCGTAAGTGACAATACTATTTCGGCAAGTTTTACACTAACACTTTCCTAAGAGCGTAAGAAATATTCACTGACACAATGTTAGTATTACTAACAACAAAATGTATGTACATTAAAAGAAAAATATCCAAAAAAAAAAGTCAGTGAGTGAAGAATCAATGTCAACATAAAATAAAAAAAAAACATGTCCATAGGTGAAACTATACAACACTTTATTGATCAAGATCCCTCTTAAATGTGTAAACTTGGCCAGAGAGAGTTATACGATATAAAAATCTAACCACCTCATTTTAATAAAGACGTGAAAATGTTAATGCATCGTTGTAGCATTTTGTGTCCTACAGTGGGTGTCTCAACTGTTTCAGATAAGCATCAAGGTCCTGCAAGCGTTCTGGAGATATAACATTTATGGATGCCTATGAAACAATTCTGTGCCAACAACTAAGAGAAATAAATGGGTTGAGTGCACCTGTTCGCTGTGGCGAAGTATAGTTTCGTATTCATTTAAACTTGTATACATTTATTTCAACCATCTCCTGAGATAAGTTATAAAGTAGAAACTGCAGATACCTAAACAGTTTCTAGTTTAAAACTTATATTATATTACTATTCAAAACATCTGATAATAACCAGCCTCAGGAGGCTGACGTTACTTAAACTGTACTCACTCGTACTTACGTTAATCGCTCCTTCAAGAACTCGATCCAGTCTTCTTGCACGAGATAATCTTGTCTTTCCACATCAAATAAGCGGAAAATTCTCTCTAGGAGATCCTGAAAATAAAATAAATAAATCATCAAACCATGTTATAACTATGATTTATTATGTCAGCTTTGTAACTCCTTTAAACACTGTAAAAGACTATCAGTTAAAACCTCCTTACACAATACCATGTATCACCAGGCCGACAAGGCCTGAAATTACCTCTCATTGACATGACAACAGCATTGATTTTTCACGATGCTGTCTCGATTATGTAATTTTAGGTATTATGGCATAATGAGATACCTGGACGGGCGGGAATCGCATTTAAGATAATATGTTATCTATGTTGACCGATACCGAAGGTCGTCGGTGGTTAAAATCCCGTACGAACGCGACCTTTCCTAACACGTGTTTTGGAGCATTGAAATGGATCATATGGGCGCCCTTATGGGCCTTATATACTATCGGGTATTCTTCCCCCTTTTTTGGTCCACCTATAAAATAAAAATATTTACTTCGCTATGATTACTTACTCAATGGCCCAAAAGTTTCTAAGTTTCAAAGCCTACGGTTTCACCCGGGTAATAGTCGATTCCGAAGAAATATCCAGATGAACATTTAAATTATTATACATATTAATTATTTGACTATACATATAAATATTTTCTCAAAAAATCGTAAAAAGCCGGTCTAGCCGTTTACGAATAAATAAAACACAAACGCCCACAGGCTACAGCTTAAATACGACATAACAACCACAACCTAAACACACATACATCAATAAACAACTTACTTGCTCTGTTATACTTATAATTTGACTATAAATATTTCATTATTCCCCCTATGATCTTATTTATTCTTATTTCTAAAAATATATTGAAATTTATTTTCATAATAGTTGCGATTAAATACTTACAACAAACAGTAGATATGAGAATAGCACCTAAACATTATTAAATTACCTGCCTTCTGTATACATGTTATTATTGAACAAATCTCCAAATCAAATTTTATTGTATTGTCTATTGACTATCAACACGGGAACAAATCTGTATATAAAACATGCAACTACCCTCTTTAGATAAGCATCAACCGTCAAAATCATTTTTTTAATTTCATTCACCGACAACAAATTACGTATATATAAAATAAAGATATTTATTTTAATGTAGCAGGACATTATTTCTGTTTCATAATTTAAGTAATTAAATAATTCTATCCTTTTATAGGGAATTGGATATTAAAATCAATAATTTATGCTTACATGTAGTATCGGATATCGCGCTGGGTATCCTGTAAAAGATCCCGTTGGGTAAAAATTGCATTACATTTCATTCAACTAAGTCAGCACGAGTGTAGACAAGTTCAGTCAAGCTCGTGTGGATATGATTTTTTTACATCCATTTAGTCAGTATTTATATGTATTTAGTTTTCATGCTAATGGCAAGATATAGCCTCCTTTCCCCGGTCTTGCCGGCCTATTTAAATAAAAAATAAACTGAATGTCGTCGACTATTGACGAGCCATGTAATTTTACGTGATAACGGTTTTCTAACTGAACTGAGAACAATTCTCCCGACTGAGTCAAAGAGACGTCTCTCTCGCTCGCAGGTTCCGCCCATTCGGAATATTACTATGACTTGGAACATTACTAGGACTTCATAGTTTTCGTGTATGCGGCTAGTGTTATTGATTTACAAGACCTTATTGTTACGTAGAGAAGGACTATTCTTGCATGTGCACTGCGCAGAGAGAGATGAGAGAAAAAGAAGTGAGAGAGAGAGTGAGCCACATTTGCTGTCTCCTTCGACTATGATGGACGCGTTTTAGTTTTTCTTCTCTTGTCTACCTATATTATCCCTATGACGTTATCACGTCAATATATAAAGCTCGGTGCATATTCTCACACTTTATTTTTTAATTTTGTACAACATTGTGAAGTTTTAAACTGAGTGGATCTGGAATAGGCCCTATTTAGCTCAAAAACTATTGCTTGTGATGTTAAGTCCTCTTGTAACACTGGCTACTGTAAAGCTACTGAAATGTCGTGATTGTAAAACCCTACAAATGTTATAAATGCGAAAGTTTTTAGGTATGTTTGTTATTATTTTAGGCAAAAACGAATTAAATGGAACAGATGTAGGTTCAGATCTGAAATACCATAAAAATGATTAACATATTATACACGGTCGAAACCTCAGGTACAGCATGATCCTGACATAATTATTCTTCTTTAAGACTATACAATATTTATAAATATATTTTTTGCTGTCATTTTGGCCCTCACATTTGATTTACGCTCGTTCTAATTATTTTGATATTTATTGCTGTAATTTATTAAATTAAATAGTCATTATCCTCCGCCCCGGGCTGTCTGGCGGCTCATGAGACAAGAAACGTTTCTGTACTCGGATCGCGATAGTCTCCTTGACACGTCGAAATGAATTTACGTGAATGGTTAAATGCTACATGTTTTTTTAAGTTGTTTTTTAACAACTATTTGTGGTATAATTTATTCGTGTAATAAACATACTCACAATTAACATATGTTTGATCAATATTGTTTTAAATATCAGTCGCCTTACTTATGGATATTGCTAAAACATTAAAACCATACTGCTTAAGCTTGGGTAGGTAATATGAGTTTTCCTCGAATCATACATATCGCGCCACGCAGTCCAAATTCTCGCCGGTCGTCGTCCTAGACACGTTCTTTCTGACGAATACCTACGTCGGCATCGCGACTACTGGCAAACACTTTTAACAAATACGCTCTCAGACACGACACAGCACATCAGGTGATTAGGGCCCATGCGAAGATCCTCTAGGACGGATGCAGAACATACGCTACAACCCCGACACACGTCAAGTCAGACAACAGCATACATGTTCGACTACGAACAGTCCCAACGACGCCTTAGAGTAGGGACTTGTCTAGCTCATATAATACCGCCGTACTAGCTAAATACTCCGAGATTACCGCTCATGAGCTTTAACACCTGTCTAAGGGTGAAGGGTGTATAGGCCCCCCAGCCCTGTTCCTCCTCATGAAACATCTATTTCTTTTTCGACCCTATCTCGCCGCCCCAGGCCCCACTCATAGCAATCCGATAAAGCTGTACTGGGATTTCCTTCCCTTCCACAAAGTAAATTCAAGTCCGAAAAAAAACTGTCCAACTTTTTGTGCAAAAGTGGATGAAAATTCTCCATGGTATTTTCTCATCACGTATGCACTCCTATGTCCTCCTCTGGTGACTAGCAATGCCTACATGTAGCAAGATATTTTTTATGAGTTCTCCTGTCATGGAAATAATTCCTTCTTCATTTATCAGCTGTGAGATGCTTACGGAAGGCGCAAAAGGCTTTACCGTGTCCGAATCGAGCCAACGCGACTGGGGCAGTAGTTTTTCTCAAACGCGGATCGACCGAACCGACGAAGGTGATTCTTTCAGAGG
>JAFELO010000259.1:637359-664080 GCA_017140195.1 Eumaeus atala | reverse complement strand
CAGCGGGAGAAAAAACAGGTTCATAGTCTTGGCGCAGGTAGGAGAAAATGGCGACGCAGTAGAAAAGTTTTACATTTCTACCGGCGACTGCCGCGAAATACACGCGAGAAGGAATGTGGTACTTTTGTCTCTTACAGGCTAATGAAGCATTTTATTAACCTGCACATATGAGACAAAAATTTCTTCAAATTTATTGCAAACTCATTCGTTCTCATAATTTAGGTACTCATACTATTATGGCATGGTCATACTACATAAACTACAAGAACGAATAACATCAGATTATTAATGCAACTGTGCTTGTACTGCCAAATAAAAGGTTTCATAGATAATTATTAGATATTTAATTTAGAGCAGATCCTTTAGGTTACTACCTATAGACATCAACACATTTCTGGACTTCTAGAATGCCACTCTTGTTGTCCAGGTACATTTATGTGAGAGGTTGTGCCGTTAGTGTGAACTCATCGTGTTTCGCACTCTGGGTGCAGGTTCCACACATTAGGAACTTTACCATGTTCTGGAAGGTTACTATGACGTCATGATTTTCGTGCATGCAGCTAGCGTTGTCGATTTACAAGACGTTATCACGTCAAAAAATGTGTGGTACACAATAAATGCAGGTCGTCGATCAATATCTCGCGGCACCGCTAACAAGCACCGGCTTCCATAAAAAGTATATAATTAAATCTATCAATCACTCCTGACTTGGTCGCAGCTAATGTAAGGGTGACTTCTCACTAGTGAACTAACATTATTGTTGGGGTTTACTCGTTACATATGTGTGTTCGGTTTAAAATAATAATGTGAGGATCAGGAACTAGCCCAATGTAACACCAACGTAACGCTTTCCAGCACTTACTTCGCTTGCGTCTATCGCACTCCTAGACTTTTATATAATCATATTATTTCTTAAGGAGTACACTTTCCACCATGTCCATCTTGAAAACATCATCATCAACATCAGTCACACGATGAAAGTATAATAAAACTAGTCAATTAGTCAAATCTAATGACTAATTATGTCCAATTCGATACTATGGAAAACTCCAAAATACATCATACCTAATGAGCAATAAGAAATAAAGGAGCTCTTTATAAGCATACCCCTACATAGGTAATGGCAATAGGTACGATATTCTTTAGGGTTATAAGAAAAGTTACAGACGTAGGTTACAATATCATATTCTATATGCATTACTCGTCGCATGTAAAGTCACCTTTAATTATACAGTTTAGGAAAAAACAAACAGAAACAAGTAAAGTAAAAATAGCGGATTTAGTCGTCAAGCGCCCTCGTTAGCTACTTTTAATTAGAAAATAACTATCATTTATTGAATAATACGCAGTTTTTATATCATACGTATGTATCTCGAGTATGTTTGCGTCGTTAGACTAGCTGTAAAGAATTAATTAATGTACGCATGAAAGTTTCTTTATGTGGTAACATATCTTAATTCGATATATTTTAAGGTTCTCTTGTATTTTTTGTTATTAATTATATGTAAAGGATATTAAACATCTACTGATATTTTTTTATTATATTAATAGTTATATAATTTTATCTTTAGGAATGAAATTATTATTCGTTAGAAACTTACGCGTCTGCTACACCGTCACTTAACGAGTTTTAACACGATAAGTGTATATTAAAAGGTATTTTGATCAACTTAAATAACATAAATGTTTCAAAATCAATATTTTTGAAAGTGATAACAGATTTTGAAACATTTTTAAAATTCTTAATGCATAATTTGGGGTCAGGCCAATATAACATGTGCTTTGCATTCTTAAGTATACTGAGATAACGTTACCTTAAGATTTCATAAAAATCAAAGTAGCCTTTATTCTACCACAATAAGATCATGCAACATTTATGAAATTAATTCTATACCATCATAATGATTATTTTGTTATTACATTTCAACTATATGATTCATTTCTGAATTATCAATGATTTTTTAATTACATATTTAAGTTACATAAATATTCTACTTATTATTCGATATCTAATAAATTCTTGCTATTTTTTGATATATATTTATTGACTCCATTTCTTATTTAATCTGATATTTTTGTGCCAAGCATGGGAAGAAACAATTTTTCTTAGGTGTATAGACAACTTATCTTCATCTTTATTACGCAACGACCATGTTTGGCATCCATACGACAAGCAAGACAGGATCACCATTTCTTATTGCCTTCTTATCCTATCAATCTGTTATATTGGCCTGGCCCCAGAATTTTGGATCAGAATACTTAGAGATTTTCCTACAATCTCTTTAATATCATTTAAAATAGTCAATATGCCCAGGTAGTCTTAAACTTAAATTAATTGTAATTTGATTGTGTTAATCGACTTACCAATTACAGATGCCACATATAAGTGTAGCTCTAAAGGGAAGTCATCTTAGCTATACCAACTTGATTTAAGCTATGACTACATAGAGATGTTGTAATAAAGACATCAATATTTACGCCAATTATTACATTAGTGGCGTATCCAGTTTGCATCCAGCACATGGGAAATATCTACTGGTATAAAATAATAAACAACATCATTAAACATGATTAATGTTTACTTATATTATAAAGCTAAAGATTTTGTTTGTCGGGCTGAGTGTATTAATCACAGGAACTATTATATCAATGGGAACAGGGCCTATGGATGAAATCTCGGTGTGCTGCAAGTAATTATCTTATATATAAAATTCTCGTATCACAATGTTAGAATTCCATTACTACTCGAAAATGGCTTTACCGACTTTTAGCAGATTTTATATGCATTTTCCATACCCCTAAACGATAAGGATTGTCCACCCGACCGGGAAAACAACGTTTTCCGGGTCAGCTATATATAATTTTTGTATTATTTTACTACTTAATATAATAACTTTAGGCCTAATAAAGATTTTGGCAATACATATTACAGGACAAAGTTGTTATAGCATCCTTACGTTTATATCATTAAGTCAGCGTAATGGCAACATTATATACCTTATTAGTTACGACTAACATAATAAATAATGCTGTCATCCTAGCCGAATTTCGGCCAAGGCGACCGTCTTTATAGAAACAAGCCAATTGCGCAGGACATATTATAGTTGTCTGGAGAGAAGCTCGCCGATTTGTACATCTCTCTCTATACATTGTGGTATTATTTTTAAACATCCTCTTTTGGTGTGCAATAAATATTTATTTATTATTATATCATAGTGTAGGCAAACGAAACTATTGTAGAAAGTTTGCGAAACACTTTTAATTTAACATGTTATCAACGTTGCCGGTTACTGATTACGTTGTCGATAATCCTGCAACGACGTCTGTGTGACGAGCCTTTACCGATTAAATCGATATCGATTAGTTCTCTGTGAAGTAATAAAAGCAAAGACTGTTCCAGTCTTTGCTTTCAATATAGAGATAGTGTTCTCAACTAATCGACCAACAATTCGTCTCCCTAAGTGTAGCCTCCACTTTAGAAACTTCTCCAGTAGCCGTCGGGCCTCTAAGCCTCGCAGGTTCTATCCGAGAATCGAAACGTTCTTCGAGATCTTTGCCAGATCTTGTTTCAATAGCGTTGTGCGATATTATCATGTAATAGAAAATTGTATTTTTTTACATTTAAACATACATCGATGTTAGTAACCACTTGGCAAGTGTCGGTATCGTAATGGATCTGCACCCTTTTTACAGTTAATAAGGAATAATACATTTTTAGAATATAGAACTTTCTTAACCAATAATTATCGATTTGTTCAATATTAACATGTAATAGAAAATTATACTTTGTCTATATTTAAACATACATCGATGCTATTAACCATTTGGAAAGCGTTGGTATTCTAATGGATCTTCGCCTTTTCCACACTTAATAAGGAATAACGCGTTGTTGGAATATAAAACTTCCCTGGCCAGTAATTATCGATTCATGATAAATTAAAATACCACTAACACCATACTCACAGGATATATTTCTTGTGCGCGTGATGTGTAAGACAACTATTGGCATTGATGTATCCGGTTTGAAATAAAAAGAAAAAAAAATGAAAGTGTTCACTAAACACACATCAATTATAAATACTGTCTGTTATTCGAAATTTATGACATGGCATAGCATAGGTTTTCGTGACGTGTTAAAATGTTTGAGTTATTTGAATTCTGCGGAGATGCTGATAAACAATCTCACAGTTCTTTCTTAAATCCTTCTTTTCTTGGAATCTGTGATTGCACCTTTTTGGGCTATCCCAATTTATTTGATCTAGGATTGAAAGTCAAATAGACTGGGATATATTCCAAAATGGTTGTGCATTTTGATTTCACTTGCGCATATGCCAACTGCCATAAAATACCGATTCACTCTGTAATGCATGTTTATGTATGATTCAGGTAACATTCCACCACATGCCTGAATCGAACAAATGGATATATTATTACGTTTTTTACACTCTTGTGTATCTGCAGTGTAACATTAGTATGCGAATATGCCCTAGCGTCCTATTATAGAAAATGTATAAAACGATGGCTCACGCGTTAGACGCACATCACACCAAGCTTCGACGTAATTAACACCTCATGGCTTCAGGCCATATATTGTATGATCTTTTTTTGTAACATAATATATAATATGGATGGAGTAAGTATCATATTTGTTAAGGAATTTTTTGCACACTATAGACATCCTTACAAGGCTGTTTTTGTCTGTCTTTGAGCATACAAAGAAAGTAAATGTTGCCTACTTTTATTAAATCGAAAGAATTGATATCGCACAAGATATATCCCATCTTGATTTTTATTAATTTTAAATGCATATCTACCATTACCATTACATTCAAATTTACAATGTCTACGCTATTGTTTTAACAAACGCAGCAAAAATCAGAACTAGAACATAGTTGAGCGGTTACATGTAATGGAAATACTTTTATTTATTATTATTATATTCTAATTTGTCATATTATTATAATTTTATTCTAATCTGTCATATTTTGGCAATAGTGATAATAAGCCCCTGTCAATGAACCAAATACCTGCAAGAGTATCGGGCATTCAAGATACAAGTATGGCCTTTTTTTGAAGAACCCATATTTTAATTATGTTTTTTTTTATTAGATTAATCTGATTAAATAAATAAAATAATAACCATGTATGCAGACCACTACATTTGTAATCATTATAAAATGCGCTTTATTACGGACTACCAAAAATAAATGAATAGTAAAACTTTTTCTAAAGTTACCGTAGATTACTTCTACAACAAAAAAAAATATACGTTGTGTCTGTAACTTTACCTCCTTATGAGTATAACATTAGTAAAGATTAGAAGTATACCGCGCAGAGATATGCTGTGTTATCAGCAAGAATATGACCCATAACAGTTCTGCCAAGAAGACCACCGCCAAGAGGTTAATAATACCTGTCAACCGAACGTAGACCGAGCATCTATAAATGCTTTTTCACTACGAACAGCGTTTAAGAGTGCCATCAATCAAAGGCGAGCACTATAATTATATCATTCGAGACAAGCTGATTGATAGGTCCAGCTGGGCCTCAGTTCATGGCCAATTAAGGCCCTTAATTAACATTTAATTTTGAAACCGTATATAGAAGATCTATGTTGATTCTGTATCGAATATTGAACTGGCAGTACTTGGATTTATTAAAAAAGTACTTATATCCATTTTTTTCGTGGTGGGCCCGCGGCACATTATAGTGTCAAATGTCATAAAATCGCCATTGGTCAGGTATACCGGAATTGAAAATCATCAAGGCACCTCGACGGCTAGTCAGTCCCCTAATGGAACGACGCCACCTCCGCAGTAGGATTGCTCCGCACCACAATACAATCCCGCCAAATTCGGGACGGTGCAATGGGATGAGGTGCCAATCCACGCCCCTAGCTACTGCGCAAAATCAGCTCCTCCTCCTGCTCCTTTAGCCCCCTCTTATAACAATAACAGGGGTACACAAAGAGGCCCCCTCGGTTCAATTGGCTTTCTTTACTGGGTTCACCCCAGGCTACTGAGCCCCACCGCCACGGCAAGGCTTAGACCATAAATTAGACCACCGCGGAACATCTAATGCACTAATAATTATTTTTCAGGTTCAATTACTTTGCATTGTAAGACGTGATGCCGTCGGAACGTCAAGAAGTTTGAATCAAACACGACTTAACTCATAGCGTGATATGTTTCAAGTATGTTAAACATACCTGAAGTTTAACATAATTGAAACATTATTTTTCACCATTTAAGTTTATCCACTAGATAGACTAGTTGCATACTTCTATATCTTATGTTCAACCAAAAAAACCAAAAAAAAATAATTATGAGTTATGTGTTTTTATACTACCTAATGTACATCATGGAATCATTGGCGATCAAACATTTTGAAGTGCCGATGATTCGCTGGTTAGAAGAAACAATCCTCATATCGCCATGTCATCATTATGTTGATATTTGAGTCTACTCTCTTAGACCAAATGGTCCTACGAAATAGACTCAGCAAAGTAAACGCATTGAGTGTACTCCGGTGGGCTCCCATCTGCGGGAAAAGAGGGGGGTCTGTCTCCCTATCGTCTCCATACACCTGAAGACACAAAAGCCTTTACTAGTCCGAAGAACTGTTAAGGCGGAAGCAATAGCGCCGCCAAGAAATAAATGGACCTAATTCGAAAAAAAAAAGAAAATTTCCGTCTCTTTCTGAATTAATATCTAAATATCGCTTTTAATAGGTAAAAGTCTGTAGTATATAATTACGTTCTTATAAAGAAACTGTCAAAACGTTATATCTATCTGTGTCCACTTCCGCTAACCGCGTAATGGCCAGCCGTTAATGCGTTTTGTATCCATACAAGTTTCTTAATGATGGTTCCACTGTCGCCATGTTCCACAGATGATGTGATTTGTAACGCAATATGTTGCTATTCCCAGGGTTGTCACTAATAAAAAAATGTTTTTTTTTTAATAAATAATCATTTTGCCTTTAACATTTCAACCGAATAAGATTGGTATAGATAGAATAGAGATAAGTAATAAAATAATCATGCCGTGAGTTTAAGGAATTTTTACGGACATTTGATATTCTTTTCGCAGATTAAAAAAAACGGGGCTTATTTAATCTACTTTAAATAACTAAGAATAAAAACTGAATGAAAGTAGGCTTACGTTGCAGTTCCAACGTATCTTAGATCTTAGCCTTCATAACGGGTGAACTCCAGTAATTATGTGGACTCAAAACAGTGTTAGTGTCTACATAGCTACTTTATGACGGTCTCCCTGAACCTGAAGACACGAAAGTCTTCGCTAGTCAGTCGTACTGATGAGACTGCTGCAATAGCGCAGCCAACCAGTAGTAGGGCCCTCCGAAAAATGAAACTTTATCGCGGAAAAAAATTAAAAGACAGTAGCAGAAATAGAACGCGGGCACGACGTTACCCATAAATTGATCCCACATAAATACGGGATATCCAGTAATTACATAGGCTCAAAATTGTGTCTGCTTAGGCTTGCATAATTACGGGATATCCAGTAATTACGTGGGCTCAAAACAGTATTTGAGCCCACGTAATTACTCGATGTCCCTTTTGTAGACTGTAACGGGTGCTAGGCACGGCACGCGATACCCATACTTGTCGGTACAACATACTTTTTAACACAAAAAGTGGCTTTGTCACTCAGGCTCATGTTGTCTCGGTTAGGTATTACGTAATTAGTTACATTAAAAGTAATTAATTACAATCTGATTCCTCATAGCGGCCTACAAGTATAACTGTCACTGTGTGTAGCCATTCATTTCGTTAATGTATACGTGGTTTTCAGATCAGATTAATCTTATTATGTAGGCACTAGCGATCCCGCAACCGCCCGGTATAACCCGTCACTAACACCGGCCGGATTGCTACTCTAAATTATACATTAAAACTTCGGGAAACGCTCTCTACATTCATGGAAACCGTATGACATCCGTTTAGTAGACTTTGAGTAATCGATTTATAATATTAGGGTCTATACCATAGGGTCTATTGATCTATATCAATCAGTATAAAATATAGTAGTTGGGTATTCTTAATCCAGAAGGGTGTATTTTGTTGCACTTTATATGTTTATTTAATTACTAAGTATCGCATAGATATATTAGATCAGGTTATAATTAATTTTGTATTTGTTTCCGCAAACATATCATTTTTTAACCGCAAACATAACATTCCGCAAACATAACAAATATATCCGCATATATCATTATCAAAAAATAAAATAAGAAACACGGGGTATGATTATCGGTGGTCAGGGTATATTAAAGAGAAAAAGGATGAAAACCCCCTCCTCCCCCTATCAGCTTAGAAGGGGTGAATATCTAGTATAGCACCAAAGTAAAAACCCGGATGATAATTATCTTCTCTTGCACTCATGAAATCAACATGGTATGTAGGAAAGTTTACTGTGCTTCCGCCTCATTGAGACGTTTAAGAAACTTCTTACCCATTACCACCAGGACTGCCCTGGCACGGGCCTTGCTGCTCCCCATTTGTGATTATGCGGATGTAAGCTATATTAACTTAACGAAGGACCAGTGAGACAAGCTGCAACGCGTTAAAAACTTTTGTATAAGTAACTTAAATACAAAATATACTCCTTATATTATTTCCACAAATTTATTTTTGTATAAGATTTATACTTCTAAATGAGAGTCTTTAAAATGTCTTCAAATGCGTCGTCGCAGGAATACTCATTCACTATATTTGTCTTACAAGGTCCTTTTTAACCCTCAAACTAAACTCAAAGACATGTTTTGTTTTTCAACAGGGTAAGGACTATTATTGTATAGGTTAACAAATTAAATGTTCCCACCCGAAATACCAAATTCTATACGAATTCTTTTACAGCGGAATCTGGCAAATTGAGGAAATCACAGCCAAATGAGGTAAGACAGGCTAAAGTGAACATAATCTGCAACACATATTTAATAACAAGACAAAATATTTGTTCAAAAATTTCTTCTTTTTATTATTTTTTTTTCTTGTTGGTGTTCATCTGTCCACGGTTCATTAGTGTTCATTGTATAGTGCATTTCATTTTTATTTTATGTTCTTTGCTATAAATTCTTACTAAATTAAATTTATAATTTAGTAATTTGTAGTCAATGCATGTCCTTCTCTTTTAGCAATATATTTTTCTTAAATGGTTGCCTGGAAGAAATCGCTTTAAAGCGATAAGGCCGCCCCTTGTACATTTTATTTTCATTCATTTTGTACTACCGGCACGACCGGTACCTCTCGCTCACATACACTGCCGACGTAAAGTAATATCGCCGGTGTCTCGTTTTGTGCGGTTCGTGAGTAGCTGGTGGCCCATTGGAGGGGAGGAGAAAAGGAGGGCAACGCATTGTACGGATGTCTACGAGCGTCGGTTGTCGTAAAAGGCTTCAATTGCTCGTTTGCCACGTAGTATACAATGAAGAAAAAAAACAAAATTTGTTGTAATTTAATAGGTTGTGTTGTCGTCAGTATCTTTTTTGACGATTTTAAAAATATTAATTTCAAAAATTGGTATGAAATTTACATGAAATTAACGTACTTAAAATGACCGGTTTAAGTAAAGGATTTTATAGGTACACTTTACACTTGCAAAAGGCTGAAGTAATTATTAATAATTTACCGTTTTCATTAACATTGCTTGCATTAGGCATTTGTACAGTAACACGTCTACACGGCAGTAATTATTTTCAACAGCCATATATGTTACAGCTAGAGTAGTAATGTTTATACGCGAGCGCTGGGTATGTTTAATGTTTAGCAATATGTTATTAATCAACGTAAATAGCAACTGTATAAGGATGGGTAGGTATCCACTGCAAGTGGGTCAGCGGGTACCACATTCATTGGCCAGCGGTCGATTTAGAACAGCCAATAGAAAATCTCTGTCCCAATGTCATTTTAGAATGCTATCGGTAATTATTTTACCTCACACCACCACGACCTGTTCGTGCTCTGTTGTACCCGAGGTCGTCTTTTCGAATACTGTCATGGACAAAAAGTATAATTGGCACAGCCTTAAAACAATAACGGGTCGGTGGTTCAATGATATGTAGTAAGCGAATGATTAGCACAGATAAGACAAAGCAGCCTCATAGAATCGCCAAACAAGTGTCACGATAGCTAGGTAAAGGTAGCTACACTAATATTAAATATTAAGGCCTAAATAGGTACATAGATTTTCATTGTAACATATGGACCTGCCTAGTGTTGAAGAACGGTAATATCATAAACTGAAGGATGTAAAGAATTCAAGGAGAAACATTGTGACTCCTGTCTATTATTTTTATTTATGGTTGGTTTTTTTCTGGCTGAGAAAATTAAGCATTTCTGCCATTTACGGACTCTTGTTTGATTTTTAATTATCTTTGTTTCTTTTTATTATTTATATGCCATACATGCCATAGCCATGACACTTGTTATTGTTAAATAGAGTGGTAACAATTCTAAAATACAATAAAATTGTTTCTTATTCCTTTTGTATTTATTGACGAATTATACAAGAAACAATTATTCATAAGCGTTATTAAAAAACAACAAGGATGAAAATGTTGCTAACATGAATTTCTGATTAATATATCGGTTTGCAGTAGCAAACTAGACTAAATAATAAATATGACAGAGCATTTCCATCGTATGATATAAATATACGAATAAGAACAACGTTATATAATATTAATTTACTATAACAAATGTGAATATTAAACAATAATGCAACTGCACACATTATATTCTTTTTCTTCTGAACCCTTCTCTTCTGGACCTTTACTGAAACTTTGAACTGTTGCATGCGAAACGTTTCCTCTCACCTTTGCCATAACATGTAATTTGTTAGTGACTAATAAACAATATACCAATTCACACCAAATCTATGTAAGTAGAAGTAGAAGTCAACTAACTATTTAAAAGGATTTATACTCATTTATAATTATGAATTGCGTGTATATGAGAACATGACAGACCATCTGGGACATTGCTTGGGCCGTAACAAATTATAGAATTGATTAATTGATTCCGGTACAAGCAACGCCGATGTTGCCCGATGTATAATAATACAAGCGCATAAAAATATTGTATAAATTTTACACAACACCAAAGAATATAAATGTATTATATATTGAGTGAAAACGTGGAATCAAGGAGTAGCAGCGATGGGAAAGTATGGTGGACCATGCCCCTTTTTTAACATTAAGTTGTATGAATAGTTCAGAACTGTATAAATAGTTGTTTATAAGATTTCTACTATTCGGCGATTAGTGTTACCTACTTTTGTTTTGTTTTATATTGTCAATAATAACGTACACTTCACAGATCAGTTGCTGATTTCTGACTATGGCTCCGTAAAAAGACTAATTTAAACGTTTTTAAATTCGCGTGTCTTGGCAAGTTGGCCCGTCACAAAACAAAACGGCCCTGTTTTAAAAAATGTCTAGCCCAATCAGATATGCTGCTTTAGACAATTCGATTGTGAGATATACACTTCGATGCTTAGTTGGTGGGAAGTTATATTATTATAGTCACTTACTCGCAAGGAATAATTTGTTAAATTAGAGTTCAATTTCTCGAAGATAATTTAAAATCAGATGGAAAAAGATTAGTGGATTATGTCCGCTAAACTGTGACACGATCATGAGAGACGTTGACGAAATCGTAAAAGCCGCCTGGAAGATAACAATTTTCTCTCAATTGGAGCGGGAAAGGGGGCCAAAGGATTGGCATGACAACAATAATGCGGATGTCCGTGGCCGTCGATAGAATTCAAAAGGTGCCAATTGCTTGTTTGCACTCTGCACTAAACTATCGAAAAATCCCCCATGAGAGCGACAGCTGACGACATTATAATTCTTCGTACGTACATCTCCTTGACTCTTTATACGAGATATTAATTAAAAAGAACTTGACATATTCACGAATTATATGACTCAGTTTATAAATTCAAAATATTTAGAAAACAGTGTTTGCACCTTCTGTTAAAAAATATATGCCATTATTATTTCTTGTAAAATTATTCTATTTACGTCTTGGCTTTGATCAGTAAATTGTAAACTGAAAAAAAAAAAATAGCTCAAAGGAGTCGTTGTGCGTGCGGAATGCTCGTGGCTCGTAATTGTATTGCAACTTTTAATCTCTCTCTTTCAGAGAGTTTTTCTCGGTCAGTTCTTACTCAGTTTGGATCGCTTAAGAAGGCGGACCACAAAGACAAGTCTCGTGAAACCAATTAGAGGACCATTAACAGAAATTTATATATTCATGGATCTAGGTATAATATGTCTATGTCAAGCCACCATAAACGTGATGTTTTAATATCATAGCTCCGGCTCTGCGCGGGCATAGATCATTGATCTATAGATCATTAGGGTGTGATCGATATAACTGGTTAACTCATGTATAATTCAGAACGCCGAGAGAAATGGTAAACATTTGCGATTAGCGATATCACTGGTGAAGTAATACAAACTATTGTTCAATATATCTAACTAGCAGTGCCCCGTGGTTTCACTTGTGTATCATGGTAATTCCATATTATAAACTTCACTCTCTCAGAGGATGATTTTTTGACGCGGGGAAACGGATTTACGTACCTACACTGGCCCCGGGAGGGGTCCAGTGGTGTGTGGGGCTCGCGGCACATGATAGTGCCGAATACCCACAAAAACCACCGCGAGTGCCTTCGGAGCCGTCTATGATGAGGTGCCCCGGAACAAAAATCATCAGGGCACCTCGACGGCTAGTCAGGCCCCTGAGGGACCTCCTCCACCCTCACAGATGGGGTTGGCCCGCACTACAGGATAACCCCATCGAAATTGGGATAGTGCTAGGGGGTGAGGTTCGACGGTTATTTAGCCCTCTAAGGAACCGACGCCTCCTCCACAGAAGGCTTTTCCCGCACCAGGGGACAACTCCGCCACTTTTGGGATAGTGAGTGGGGCAATGGGGTGAGCTTCCCATCCTCGCCCCTTGCCACGTGCGCAAAAAATCCTCCATCTATTGTTCTTTTGTCCCCTCTTCTTATAAGAGGGGTACAAAGAGCCGTCACCTTCTCGGTTCTATAGGCTTCACCCGAGGTGTCCCGGATCATCCTAGGCTATTGAGCCCCACCGCCACAACAAGGCTTGAGCCCATATTTTGGTTATCATTAGAATCCTACAATATCATTCATGCACATGGGCTATACATACATATTGTGTAAACTTCGATGATATAACCAAAATGTGGAAAAATATCTAAGCAAATCCTTATTTTGTTGGAGGATTTATTGACATCTGCAGCGGATACTAATCCGCTTTCGTTAGACCTCTATTTTTGCCCTTTATCAGAGGTCACTTCAAAGACATCTCAACTGAGTATATCGATCGGGTGCCTCATCACTCTGACCCTCTCCCTACAAAAGCAGTGGGGTGTGTCACTACTGTCAAACAGTTTCAGCTAAGACGTTCTCAGACACGACGACTATACACGTGGGTGTGGGGTGGATACACGTGGGTGTGGGGTGGATACACGTGGGTGTGGGGTGGATACACGTATGTGGGGTGGATACACGTGGGTGTGGGGTGGATACACGTGGGTGTGGGGTGGATACACGTATGTGGGGTGGATACACGTATGTTTCGCATCTTCCGCATCCATTCGCAGGACGGACAGATGCGAAACATACGTGTATCCACTTATATGTGTTACACGCGTTTGTATAACCCAGACACACGACAAGTCATACAGAAGCACACACGTCCCCTTACGAACAGTCCAAACAACACCTTAAGGACTAATTGCAATAATATTTGGAATTTAAGCTCAGCTGAAAAAATACCACCGTACTGGTTAGGTATTCCAATACTACTGCGTGTAAGTTTTTCCACCCGTCTAGGGGTGACAGTGGGTGCTTCCCCCAATCACGATCCCTTACCTGAACTGTTCAATCATATCAGCTCCCAGGCAATTTTACCTACCACGCGTAAGCTGTCCTCGTCAGAGTCGGTGGATGAGGGACCCCGCGGTATTTCTGGCCATGAGAATAATAGTTAAATTAGCTATCATAAGCATCCACACAACGGAATGTATCTCTCTCATCTGTAGGAGAGTGGGAGGTCGAGTCCAATTTTGACCCCTAATCTAGTCTCGTCGCCCGTCGTCCGTGTGTCGCAGGCGTTTTATTCTGAATGTTTAAAATTTTGGCGGTAAGTTTTATGAACCGCTACGATATGATGTCTGATTTTGAAAAATAAAATGATTAAGGATAGCCAAGACTCTGTATATGCGTATATAAGAGATGATTTTTTTTTGTGAGGTGTATATGGAGTCCGGTAACATGGAGTATCCCATCCATCACGAGAGGGGGCTAAAGACCTGGAGGAGGAGGCACTTTTATGAAAGGGGTTCATATTGTACACACACTATTTCTAAATGTTCAAACTCAATAAGCTTTTAGAAATAGGCAGGCTGAAGTTTTAGTAGGAGGTACCTTCTGCATATATGAGACCGTAACAAAGTGTCAGCTGTTTTTCCGCATTTCGTGTGATTGGTGAGTAGCCAGTGGCCCGTTGGGGGGGGGGGGGGGGGAAAGGAACGCAACGCAGCGATTCGTCGTCTGCCACCTGTACCAAGAAAAAAGACGTTATATATAGCTAAAATTAATACGCTGCTTAGCCGTTTTGCTATAGACACAGGATAGTAGGGTGAATAATAAGTACAATATTCAATACTTTTCTTATAGTTATTATAGTGTAAAATGGTTTATATAATTGATCAAGATAACATGCACATGTTAGGCTAACAGTTGAATAAACATTATAATTATAACGATCATAAAATCATGTGGATACACTGTAATTGTGTATTATATAGATTTAATAGCGTCAACCTCCACTCCATCACGAAAGTAATGTCGAACTCGTGACCGAAGGTGCCTGCTATAATGCTGTCACGATCTGTATTAATACCCTCTATATCTGATGTAATGTAATCCATACATGTAGTTAATGATACGAAATAAGGCTGCCTTTATACTATGCGTTCAATGAAGATTCAAAGCGCTTAATCAGTCGAACGAACACAGGACGTGTTCGTTCGACTCTGTGGTCCGTTAGACGGGAGAAAGTAAGGCAACACATGTGTGTTGTCTTATGCAATAACATAAGGCAATTTAATGTTATGATATACCTAAATTATAATACATTTTACGTTAGCGATCATGACGTCACTGAGCTCCTGGCTGTCGATTGGAGGGGCTCATGAAGATGTGCTCCATAGTTTCTTTCTGGCCATGATTGGTTATGACCACGGAGCGACATTCCTTTTTTCCTGCGAACTTCTACTGTCGTATATTTGAATTACACTTGTCACGGCGTATATAGTCGAATACTTTAAATTACAGGTCTTGTGTCGCCGGTGTTACACCTATGCAACTTAATTAGTAAGACACATAAATGTATTTCCTTAGGAAAAAAAAAAACAATAATAATTCTTCTTAAAAGAAAAACAATTTCGTACATATTTGACTTATCTGATTATTATATGATTAAACATATCTTAATAGGAACTACTCCTGCAATACCATCTAGTCCTACTAGTATTTCCAAAATGTATATACCCAGTCTTGCCATAAATATTGTAGTTTCGAAAAAAAAATATCTTCTTAATTGCAAATGACTTTTATTACCTACACGTTGTGTATTGAACTAAATACACAAATAAAAAATAATTAAAAATATAAAAGGCATATTTGAAGTTGTCTCCATTAGCCACATTACAGTCCTTCAAACATTGAGGCCAGTTATCAATAGAAGCACGTACTCTTTCCATGGGGAAATTCTTCATTGCCAATCGTATGGATTGTCTTAGGGATTCCAAATTATTATGGCGTCTAGAGCAAGCTGTGCTCTTTGAAACTGGCCTTAAATCATAATCCAGCGGATTAAGATCCGTGCTAGACGACGGCCAGTCTTCAGCTCTGATGAAGTCAGCGACACTCGCTTCCAACCACGACTGCGTGGACCGAGATTTATGATCCGGCGCAGAGTCTTGCTGGAAGGACTATACTTGGTTATTCAACATAGTGTTATTAGGGGACACTACCTAACTACCTTCTCAAGGTGGTAAAGTTATTTTGATACAAATGTGCCGACGTCTTTACATCTTTTTCACAAAAATATGGCCCAGACTTCATAGCTAACACCCCACCAAAACATCACTGATGTCGTATAATGCCCACGTTGCACACTATCGACGAATTGGGAAGCTTCCGTAGGGATTTTAGCATAAATACGGTCAGTGCTCAATTGTAAAAAAAAAAAATTGCAACAGCATTTATGGCAAGACTTAAGTATAAAAGTATACTGAAGTCATCCAAATACAATAAAACTACTTTTCGGATTTTATCCTGCTTTATGTAAGTATTTAACTAAGCCGACGTATCAAAAGATTTACAGAAATCATGGTCACGGGTGGACTGATATGTCCAGTGGATAAAATCCGTAAAAGTAGAGTTTTATTGTAATGAGTAACATTCGCGTACACTTAAGACACCTGTTTTCCAAATACTTTGGTGGGTATCTGTGTCGGATCCGCCGGGCTACCGAGCTTACAGGTGTGCCCCAGGTGGGCGGCGTCACGACCTAGCAGCGGAACTGGGAGTGACGGACCTTTCAGTCTCGAACGTGATCTGATCAGTGTGCAAGGGTGACAGGTTCTCAGAGGCGGTGGTCTTATTCTGCGAAACATTTCTGTTACAGAAGGAGGCACGAAGCAGGCTGGGAGAGGGAGTAACCCTCTAACAGGGAACAGAGACCAGGATAATCAAAGTGACAATTAGAGTAGTCCGGACTGAACACTCGCCGAGATGCCCTGATTGCTGAAAGATCCAGGAACCTCAATATAGCGTGTCAACCCGCAGAATTTTCCTGGGTACTCGTTTGTACTCATTTCTGACTTCGCTATAACTAGCGAGTCCCACGAAAAGTCAGAAATCACCTAAGACCTTTCACAGTGAGTAAACGAGAATTCAATTTTAAAAAAGACGCCTTTAAAGTGCAATCCGCTGGTGCAAGAATCAAAGCAACCGGCGTAGTTATCATTACTTATGTTATTAGATTGTATTACTTACTTCATCTTGAAACGCCTTATTCAACGCCTCTTTGTTGTATTTTTGTTCCCGCTGTTTCAAGATGGCGGAGATCTGTTTCAGCAAATTCAATCTTGATTTCTCCTTGAAACTCTCCACTTCCATGAAGGACAACCTATGCCCATTTCTTGGCACACACAATAAGTCTGCTGATCCATTCATGTCTCCTATTTTAGTTTCACTGTGATTTGTAGACGTGTCTAGGCTTAAAAAGATTTTATTTGTGCTTTGATAGCCATTTTTTTCACTTGCCATATTTATAGCATTTTTTTTACTTACCTATTTTTAACACTCAATATAATACTAGTGATTTAACAGGTAAATGCTTGCAGAAATTTTACGTTATGGCAGTATGTCGGAAGCGATGACCAGCGCTGATTTTATTATCGAATCGCCAAGTATGCTTCACGGACCGTTGAATAGATATCACAAACAGACAACGGATTAAGTCTCGATAAAATAATAGTATTTTATGATACCTAATTCCTATGCGCTTTATACGTAAGTTTATTTGATATTTCGCTTTCCTCTCAATTCATCAAATAACTTACGGACAATCCTTTATTACATTCATTATTCTAAATCTGTTTGATTTCTTATATCTCTTTCAGAAAACTTTTATCATGAACTACTAACTGGAGCTATGACAATCTATAATAGTTAGTAACTGATTTCAGTTCTTATCTCTAGTATCATAAACGTCTTGAGATCCTTTTTTTCATTTAAAACTCTTTTATATTAGGCTAAAACAAATCATATTATGTTGTTTTCTTTTGTAATAAAATAGAATGTTGCGTAGTTATTAAATAGTAAATAAACCGGTAGGTAAAGTTGTTTTAAAATTTTATATCGATTTTGATAACGAATGCAAAGTGTTCTCTCTCGTTAGAAGATTCTCAATTTCTTAAGCGTGGAAATATTTTTCGTAACAAACGATATCCATACTTAAGATTTAAATATGGTTTAAAATACATACATGAAAATCTCAAAATATTTAAAAATTATATCTTATCACAAATCGCGACAAAAATTGACTGATGCAAAGACAAGAGCAATAAAATTGAATTGCTTAGCTTTGTCAGTATTATTGCAGATACCCAGATACAGTTACCTCAAATCTTCTATCTACAAGCGATCTCAAGGAGGACAATTGCAAATTGACAAATAGCTATAAACGATAAAATTAAAAATATTTAACCCTTCAAATCCTGCAATTATGCGATAAAATACATTCTGGGCGCTTAGCTTAACAATTAGGTAGGTGCTTAAACCACCATTAATTTTGACCTGTGAATGTTCTTGTATATTGTAAATTAATATTATATTTAAAATTCTTTAATTGCTTGTAATTAATGTCTGATAAGAACTTTGATGTCACATTCATTACCTTTTTATATACACCACAAACTTTGTAGAATGAATGAATAAAAATTATGTAGACTGGATATTTGGATGCAGTTCATGAATAAAGTTACTTTTCACTGCTTCCATAAACTAAAAGTTACATCCATTCGAATATGAACAAGGCGCGACGGCTTCTTCATTTTTGATATCATATGTCGCATATAGAGCGACTCTGTTCTCTTATAATTTTAGCAGTATCAAGCTCTATTTATCAGGACAACATTCGATGGTAAAGCATTATGTTATAGAACTGAATAAAAGAACAGGCTGAGAACTTTAACTATGATTCGTACACACAGAAATCATTATTTTTAATTGATGACATTATGATAATTTTATTCTGTTTAATTATTCTTATTATTTAGCTAATAGTTAATTACCTATTTTAGAACGACATATATAATCTATTTCCACATTATTTATGTCGTTCTAAAATATTACTTCTTAAGATTTTGACAATCGATATACATTCGGAGCACTTGAACTTTTAATATATAAATACTTTTCACAACTTATCGTCGAACTTTAAGCTCCGCTGACACCGCGAGCTATCGTAACGCGCTTACACGTACCACTACAACCCGCACACCTGCGCGGAGCACAGCCTTCGGGTGTTACAACATACCAGGTATTCATTAATTTAATATAATTAATTAATCGAATTATGACATGATTTTTAACACTCGTTTAGGAAATGTTATAAGCAAACTGACATGTAGCCTTAAACACCTACTACTATGTATATAAAAGTAACAATTAGTTTCTTTATGTTGTCTCAATATAATAAAATAATTTGAAAAAAAAAACATTCTATTAAACAGCTGCATCAAGTCATTTGGGAATTCATATGCTTGGAAATAAAATATTGCTATCTATGTCTATGTCAGAATTATCGTGTACGCAGGTATTGCCGGTTATGCTAGCCTAATAAAGCTTCCATGCAGTATGACATCGCCATTTTTTTTGACGCGGGGTAACGCATTTACGCGCCTTCACTGGCCTTGGGTGAGGGTGCAGCGGTGTGTGGGACTCGCGGCACATGATAGTGCCGAATACCATCAAAAACCATCGCGAGTGTCATCAGTGCCGCCCTTGGTGAGGTACCCCGGAACAACAAATCATCAGGGCACCTCGACATCTAGTCAGCTCCCTAAGAGACCAACTCCACCTCCAGAGATGGGGTTGCCTCGCACTACAGGACATCCCTACCGACTTTGAGACAGTACAATGGGGCGAGGTTCCCATTTTCGCTTGCACCGTGCGCAAAAGCGACACCTCCTGTTGCTCTTTGGTCCCCTCTTCTTATAAGAGAGGTACCGAGAGCGATTCCTCCTCCTGATCTTTAGCCCCCTCTTCTCATAAGAGGGGTGCAAAGATCCCCCTCGGTTCATTTAGCTTCGCCTGGGTACACCACAGGCTACTTGGCCCCACCGCCACGACAAGGCTTAAGCCATGGTGGGGTTATGACATCGCCTGTTTCAGTTAACGTAAGAAACATATTAAAAACCTGATCAAAAGATTTTTCACATCTACTAACCACAGCCTTCAATTAATAGGTTTCAGACCAGGAATAGGCCATAAGATGACCTATTCCTAGTTTGGAACCGATTACGCCCAGGTAAGCTAAAGTACATATTTTCTTTCTTGTACAACAGGAGTACACAGCTTAGACAATGCGAATGTATTAATTTTTAGTCTGATAGCCGTATCTTTGCTGAAATTTAATATATGCGCATATCAAATGAGCGAAACACGGAAGGTCCTGTTTGGAAATAATTCTCAGTTAATGTAAACGCCCATAAAATATGCGCATAAACGGCTGGGTCTTTTGATTGCGTGAACCTCGATGAAGACAGACAACAAAATAATTCTCTAAGGGTTCCTTGTTCCTTTAGATGTAGGTGCTGAATCCCAAAAATAGCCCGTTTATGCGAATGCTCATTTGTGATTGCTTTAACTTTTATCTGAGTAAAATAATTACCTGGAAAAGAGCTGGTTTTAAAAAGACACAAACATAAAAACCAGAAAGAAAACAGAAGCGACATGTCGATATTCTTCATTATTACTGTTAAAACTCAACATTTGATCTGCACTTTTTAAGGCTCTATGTTGACGGAAGTGTCCAGTGTAGCTTCATCGGTTTCTGTAAGACACGTCGGGCAACGTTCTATGTGATATTGTGGTCGGTAGGGGGACAGAACCCACTCCTCTCCCGCAGATGGGAAGGATGCGTCCCGACAGTTATTTGAGATTAGCTAAAGAAACTGTTATTATCATGGCCGAGGGGACTGGGTGTCTGATGGGAACTAAAGTTAGTTGCATTGTCGTGGGGGCTGGAAGAGCTCGTTCATCTATCATGACTGGGGGAAAATTGTGACTGATACTGAACTACCTTAAGGCTCGTAGGTCGCTGGGATCGCTCGAAGTGCCAGGGTGACCTCTTTTTTTTAGATGAAGACCGGTCACATGGCTGCTAATAAATCCGGGATACTCCTTCACGGCGGCCGAAGGCTCTCGCAGCGGTCCTAGGTAGGTAGTGGCACACCTTTCGTGCCTATCCCGACTCTCCCTAATATTTCACCCAGAGCCGGTAAGACGGCGCGGAAATGTATTAAATGATAAAAAAAATATGACATTCCAAGAATTTTGCAAATTGTACCGATAGTTACTAAAATTAGCACGTTACGTATTGCTCACTCTTCAGCCTCAAAATATATTTTCTTATTAGTATTATTATAGTGAGACAATATAGTGGGTGCCGTTTGATACCTACTGACACCCATAAAAGTTATGCAAATCCTCCTCTCCTGACGGCCTACCGCAAACCGCACAAAAAGCGACGCTATCACTCTACGCCGGTTTCATGTGAGCGAGAGGTACCTCCCCGATCGTTCGGCTGCGATACAGCATACCACTATCTCTTATTAAATAAATATATAAGTATAGGTCTCAAATTTTAGTAATCGAATGAGTTGCTTTCTTTGTAAATTAATGATAGATTAGATGATTTTAATTTATTAAAAGTCAGAGTAGCAAATCTCGAGCTGACATGACATTTAAATCTCAAATATATAACATTTTGACAATACTGTCTATGAATAGATTTACCATAAATTTAATATGATTACGGCAATGAATAAAATTATACGATTATAAGTGATGAGACGAATGACTACAATCTTAATAGCACTTACCTATTGTTGTGAATTCAAAAGTTTGTATGTACGTTTTTTATTGTTATTTCACGCAATGGATTTACCTAAAACTTTGCACAGTTAGATGAGACTACAATCTGGAATAACATCAAAATATTTTATCCCGTTAAAAATTACCATTTGGTCCATGGCACGGATGTCAGGAGGAAAGGAGTATCCTCTCGCATTTTGCATAGCAATAATGCGAATGTTTATGGACGTTGGTAGTCATCGAGCGCTCCAACTTATTTGTCACCCAATAATATAAAATAAAAAAATATGATATTCTTACAATATTTTTTTTTTATTAACAAGGTACTCTAGTACGGTTTTCATGACTACGAATCACAATTGTAAAATATTTCTCCCATATATGAACTTTTTTCATGCTGTGGAAGCGAAGAGAAACCGAATACTCGGGTAACGTAACAGATTATGCACACCACCTATAAACTTATAACCTTATGAATTTAAGAATTTTATTGTAGACCAGCAGTCGGCCCCGGCTTCGCACGGACGTATTACGGAAAATGGCAAAAAAGATTTACAAAAATATCAAATTATTAATTCATGGTAATGACGATTCAATGTCCATAGTAATGACAACAAGATAAATTTATGACAGAACAACGTCTGTCGGGACAGCTAGTTGTCAATCATTTCTGCAGCTCTTTAACAATTTATTAAGATATTTCATTCACATATAGAAATTTTTATACAGCCTACGTTCATCACAGGTAATATATAATTGTAATGGTAAAAGGGTTTTTCACAAAGGTCCAGTAGTTTCGAAGCCCGTTCAATGCAAGCAAACAAACAGTATGTTTCCTTTTTATAATATTATTATAGATGTATAAGTACAAGGGTAAACATATGAACTTGGTGGAGCTCGAACCCGAGACCTCCGGCTAGATATGCGCGGCACGGAGCTGTACCACTGCGCCTGCCGCTCGTCACTTCAGATGCAATCGTACAACGGAAACCTTATCGCGGCGCCCGCGGCACCAGCCTCCGCTCAATGGGTTGCGACACGTCTCTGGTCGCCAGTGTCAACATAATTGGTGTCGAAACCCCATTGAGCTCATTACGTTAAATACCATTCATATTCACTATCACTATTTACACTAGTCGTTGCCCGCGGTTTCGCTCACTTGCACATTCATACACATTTAATTTTCATCACAATTAATTTCGATTCTGTTTCACAGTCGAACAAACATCTTCGACTTCGAAAAACAACTTCTAAGAGATGGTGTTATGCTGCATCGTATAATGACTGCTATGCCACAGGGCTTAGTGCGTTTTATGAGTTTCCGGCGGCGGTTGGGAGTTTATATTTTCATACCTAGCCGCTGATACCCACTACTGACAATAATCTACGCTCTAGTGAATACATATTCCACATAGCCACTGTATGGCACACCTCTGGCTCCATAACATTCACGTCCGGTGACAATTTTGCGTGTACATGGCAACCTCTTGAAATTCAAGTTAAAAAAGTTACAACCTCTGGTTCACCTTTGCGCTGGCCTTTGTACTTTAAATAACGCGACAGTCGACACTTTGGTATTCACTTTGCCACAGCAGTACAAGTGAAAAGATATTTCTTCCGCACAAACCGCGGCTTATGGTATATCTATACTAATTATATAAAGCTGAAAAATTTATTTAAACGCACTTACCTCAGGAACTGCTTGCCCGAATTGAAAAAATATTTTTATACTAAATAGTCCATTTATCAAGGAAAGCTACGGTACGAATAGGACCCGAGGTACGCGAGTGATGCCCGTATCCTATAATAGCCTTCCTCGATACAGGTTGCTCAAACACTCAAAAAACTTCAATCGGAACAGTGGTTACTGAGATTAGCACATTGAAACATATTCTTAGGAAACTTTTAGGAATGGGTAATGCCATACTGCATGGGAGGAGATAGTGCCATGCATGACACTACATCCTCTATTCCAACGGTTGGGCCGGCACGACCGGGGAGATACCTCTCGCTCACGTAATAAATGAATTTATCACTTTACGGCGAAAGTGATAAGTTCAGTGTCGCGTTTCGTGCGTTATGTGAGTAGCCGGTGGCCCATTGGGGTGGAAAAGAGGGCAACGCATCGAAATAGTAATTATGTGGATGTTAATGGGCGGCGGTAGTCGTAAAAAGGTTCCGACTGCTCAGTTGTCCCCTATTCTATTTAAAAGAATCTATTGAGCATTATAATAATAGTAAAACTACCGTCGGAACCCTAATCGAGAACCTGGCCCCTCATGCCGGAGTTGCGCCATTCTTGTCATGGGAAGGCTTAACGTCGTAGTCGAGACACTTGGACGAACCGCTGACAAAATTTCTGTTTGTTATCTAGTGTTGTCATTGTATAATTAAATATCGATGTTGTATGAAGATAATTATAGTAACAAAGTAGGCAAGTCATGTTGTGAGAGGTTAGAGATTTGCAGTAGGGATGTCATGAATGTGTAGTTCTAATCTAAATAGTACGTATTTTAATATATGAGTACTGTTTTTTTTAATCGTCCTTTCAACGACTACAGATGCCCATGGACATCATCATAATTATGCAGATTCATTGCCCTCTTTTTCACCTCCCCCCAACGGGCCACCGGCTACTCAGAAACCGCACGAAACGCGACACCGTAAGTGTCACTTTACGGCGGTATCAAGTGAGCGACTGGTACCTCCCCGGTCGTGCCGGCCCAAATCCGTTGCATAGGAAGATGTAGTGTCATGCACCATTCATGGTATTACCTCTTCCTAAGCAGCATGACACTACCTCTTTCAAAATGTTTACGGTTTGGTTCGAACTAAATAAATTCTTTATTACTACATATTATTTCGCTCGCTCACATCTCACCACTAAAAAAGTCCTAAAAGTGATGGCTATGCTCGCGTTTAATGCGGTTTGTGAGTCTATATATAAGTTAGGTTATATATAAGTTCCTGGCATGGTTCAAGCCTTGTAGTGGCCGTGGGGCTCAGTAGCCTGGGTTGATCCGAGATACCTTGGGCGAAGCCGTTTGAGCCGGAGAGGTGGCTGATCTTTATACCCCTCTTATTAAGAAGAGAGGACAAAGAGCAAAATGAGGCTGCGCGATTTTGCGCATGGGGCAAGGAGCGAGGATGGGAACCGCATCCCATTGCACAGTCCCAAACTAAGTGGTGCTGTCCCGTAGTGTGGTATGGGTTGTGGGTATTCAGCACTGTAATGTTCCGAGTGCCCCACACACCTTTGGAGGGTCCAGTCCCAGGGCCCCTCAAGGCGTTTTCCTCGCGTCAAGAAAACAAAAGATTACATATAAATTGTCTTGTATCTTGCATTTTGTCACAAAAGAATAACAAAATACTTCAGTAAATTAAATATTCTTAAAGGAGTTCAGAAGTGTTGTTAGGTCGATTAGTTATTCTTACAAACAAGAATTCTGAATCCCTTTAAGAATAATGTGAAGAGATTACTAAGGCGATAGGTCTCTGCACTACGACTTTTAACTCGTAAAACCCGCGTAGGGACTTTCAAAATGCACCGTCGAATGCTTGGAATCGACATTATAAATCCTAGCCATACACCTGTCGCAGCCGACTTTCAGCCCTGTACATTGTGTTCAATAAACTTGACATGTGCCTAGTAACTGGGTTGGGTTTGAGATTATATTGTACATTTACCGCTAACGCCAATTAACGTCAGCATGTAAGAGAATAAACGTACTTGTACAGTCAACAGAAAACATTTGCGTTTAATGTGAATTAATGAGCCTACATTCAATACACAATGTTAAAAGGTAAATATATTCTAAAACAGGTAATGAAAATACATAAAAGGGTATATATATGAGTCTATCATATTTATTATCACCCTATTATACAGATATTTTGTACGTTGCACGCAGAGCAGAAAGAACCCGCTGGCAGAACTGCGGCAGAATTCCGTCTGCTCCCCGTACTACACATGCGGATTCCATTAGGGATAAAAAGAAAAACACAGGTTCGTGTTTCTCGATGGCCATACGGACAAAGACAAAGATTTGTCCGTCTATCTGTAGAGACTGGCTGGAATCCGATGTAACTACTATTGTACAGGCCGTGCATGAAATACAGAGCCAACACTTTTAATGGCACATTGCGAAAAATTTTGACATAGAACATGAAAGCATTACAATGACAGAGAATTCGGTGGTACCTATGACAACATACACAACACCCTAAACAGTAAATAAATAATAGATATCATCATCAACAACCAGAAGGCGTCCAGTACTGTTGTGCTGTTTAGTGCTGCATGCAAATAAATGCACAATTACCTGTTTTGCTATCACTACTTTTACAAATGTCTACACGATATATGCGAAATAAATACATTCTGACCTCGACTTACAAATTTTTTTGTACGACCTTTCATTTTGTAATACTCATGAGTCATGAAATCTGCAGAAGTACGTCATGTGTAGTTCTTATTTTGTTAGGTCTGCAGAATCAATAATTTCGCTGCGGCTGCAAATTTCATTACCTACTGATGAGATGAGTTCTGTTGTGTGTTGTTTGTCTTTGAACCTACTATTTTATTTAAACTTTTATTTATTTTATATACTTTGTTGTACTCACACTGTTGCACGACACTTTGGCCAATTAAAGATTAATGTTTTATTGAAATCTCCTATTTAAATTAGGAATTACGAAAGAATTACTGGTCATCACTAAGTTAAGTAAGTCCATAAGAAGGTTTCGGTTCTCTATTATTTCGATCCCAACGATATTGTAGTTTCATCATCATCATTATCAGCTCTTATCGGTCCAGTGCAGGACATAGGCCTCTTTCAACGAACGCCAAGATGACCGATCTCCTGCTACTCGCATCCACCCGGATCGGCCACTGCACGGAGATCGTCTACCCACCTGGTGAACGGTTGACCAACATTTAATTTTTCTAAACGCGGCCTCCACCACAGAACCTCACTGGTCCATC
>JAFELO010000259.1:611848-636794 GCA_017140195.1 Eumaeus atala | reverse complement strand
CCCCCCACGCCCAAGTGAAGCGTATTGAAACGGGGGTGCTGCTATTTGAGTGCCCCTCCTATGAGAGTGGGTTAAAGAGCAGGAGGGTGAGGTGCTCTTTGTACACCTCTTGTAAGAAGAGCGAACAAAAGCCGTCCTCTATCGTGACATTTGCAGACTTTTTTAAAACGTTGCATAGTGAAAAATTTCCCACGAACATCATAGATGGCGTGCTAACCTCATTTCAAATATTTCAACATATTTCAAAACATAAATGTAATATTTTCCTAAGAATGTTCCTCCTCCTGAGACTTTAATCTGCCGAGAAGCAAAATTGTAAAAGAAATTTATATTATAGAATTATTTGTTAAAAACTTCAACAAAAATTGGTTTGCATAAAATCGAATTGGTAAGCGACCTCTTCGGTTTGCTACTACCAGGCCCTTCACGGGCGAATTTCGGTACTGGTCGATTTTTATATGAAAGTGTCAACTATCAAACAATAATTTGACTTATAACATTCTTTTTACAAAAAGGTTTTACTTTTATATAACTGGGATCTAATTTCGATCGCTGGCCGATGACTAGTCCGTTTCAAACAAATAAATGTTATTATTACTATGTAAAATAATATTTAAAATAAATTTTAAAGATAATATCTAACATAATTTGACGACCGGCTCGCTCAGTTGGTAACGTGGCGGTTAGTCCGCGTGTTACGCCAGAAGTCGCGGGTTCGAATCCCGCCTAGGTCATGCATGTTTATATACGTATTATATGTATTTCTATAATAAAAACCTTAAATAAATAAAAAACATTAAATATATTTCCCTTGACTAGTACATGTAACACAAGTCCCTACGGTACTTAGCACAGGGCTAGGCTGATGTTTTTCTGGTACTAGGCGTGAGCTGAAGATTGGAACTATAGTGTCAATTGCGGCAACCGTAAGGTCTAGCGAAGACGCAAATTTTAGTGTAAAAATTGTTCTTGTGCGAGGTCGGGTCACGGAGATATTTCTGTTTTTGTGGTTCGGTTTTCATACTAGTGAAATTAGTAAGTCGTTGATATAGACTTGTCCTAGTCTGACCGTTCGGTCCCGGGGCAGGAGTGTATAGGCGACTTGGTTGTGGCGTGTTTTTTTGTTTTCGTTTCCGTTTTGGTGATATTTTACGTTTCGTTGTTGTTTTTTCGTCTGTGTCGGACCTGTGTGGGTGGATTTTCGTTAGTTTTCGCATCAAGTTTTAAACTTGGTGAAATTGCTGCGGAAATTGTTTTTGTGATTTTTGTTTTCTTTCTTGTTTTCGTCTTCAGGGGAGGGGGGACGGGTTCGTCAAGGGGACAGGGCGGGGGTGGCTCTAGGGAAAAGCCGGAGGACTATGAGATGTTGGAGGATCTATCCTTACTGAGGACTCCGATTCTGGTTCCGAGGAAATTGTTGTAGGGGCTGTTAGGTACAAGTCACGGTGTGTGGCAAAGAGTCGCATACGTTAGCGCGAGCAAGAGCAGCGCTGCGAAAGCGCATATCCAACGAGAAGGAGGAAGCATTCGAGGAGGCGTTACGGAAGGGGGCGTTCCTAAAGGAGAAGGTGGCTGACGGGGACCCTAATATTAGACCTCACGAGTAGATCGACCAACCTGAAGGGGGGATATGCAATTGTTGATTATCAAAAATTAAGAGGGCAGCGGGATCCATCAGGAAGATGATGGAGTCCCTAGTAGTCCGCACGGAGGACGAGGAGTTGAGCTGGGCAGCCTGCGTGAAGAGGTCCACGCCTGGGGGCGCGATTTTGAGGAGGCGTGGATGAAGTCGGCGGAAGGGGGTGAGGCCGCCCCTACAACGGCCGACTTCATGAAAGAGGTTGCCCAGATGGTGGGGAACAATGTGGACGCACGCATCTCGGGCCTGGAGATGCGGCTCCCTCCTGCCCCACCCTGTCGCCCGCCTCTGACCGGGGACAATATGCCACTGGCGAAGGAGACGAGGGTCGCGATTGCGGGTAAGAAGACGGTGCCGCACCGGCTAAAGTAGTGGAGAGGGGACCTTCTTTGAAGGCGTTCCCGCCCCTGCTCCAGAGTACAAAAGGGAAGGGCAAAGGAAAGGGAAAACGGGCCAGAGTGGGCAGAGTTTGGCCCCCCAACAGAGAGGGGGTGGAAGGGCAAGCCTCAAAAGAAGTAGTGGCAAAATGGACGAATGCCGTCCGCAGTAAGGCGGCGAAGAAGCCCGCGGCTCTGGTGGCGAAGAAGAAGTAGGTTGGGTAGCCGAAGCTGTCGCTCCCCCCCTCCTCGGTCGTGATAGTCAAATTACGGCCGGAGGCAGTGGCCATGGAGACGACGCACGCTTCGGCAGTTTTGAAGGTGGAAGGGGCCGTGGACTTAAAGGAACTGGGAATCTATCCGCTCCGGATTCGCCAGTCGGTGACCGGGGCGCGACTTATAGAGCGGCGAGAAAGCGAATAATCTTGCCGCTCGCCTGCAGGAGGTGCTCAAAGAGGAGAGGGAAGTAATCAGGCCCGAGAAAAAGGTGGACTTAAAACTCTCGAGCCTGAGTGACGCGGTGGTCGCAGAGCGTCTTGCGACTGCGGTGGCAAAGAAGGGGGGCTGCAACCCGGGCTAGGTCTCCGTGCGCAACTATTGCACGAGGCAGTTCGGTTCGGGCTCGGCTCACATCAAACTCCCGGCGACAGCGGTCAAGAAGCTGGGAGCATAACGGTGGGGTGGTGCCGCGTCACCGTACACTTCCTGCAGGCGCGCCCCAGACACTGCAACCGTTGCCTGGGGATGGGGCACGTATTTGACACGTGCCGGTGGCATTGACCGCAGCACTTTTTGCTACCGATACCCGGCCACAAGGCCGGTGGGTGGGTACCGCTCGTTGCGTGGTAGTCGCGGACGCCGGCAGACCGGCGGGCCACGTGATGGGGGGCATGTCTTGAAACCCCCATCCAGCGCTGGAAATTTCCCTCTCCCTCTTAAAGGGGACCCGTTCGGGGTCGGACATAGAGATGGCATAATATGCCTCGCCATCTCAGCGTTCTCCAGGCGAACGTCAACCAATTGACCTTTTCCTAGCCGAGCCGTACGCCGTGCCCTTCAGTCCAAGCTGGGCTGGGGACACCGACGGCTCGGTGGCGATCGTGGTGCGGCCTGTAGCCGGCCCCACTCGTAGTCAAAGCGAGAGGCCGCGGGTACGTGGCGACGGTTCGGGGAGAAATTGGCGTTCGTAGGAGTATACTTCTCTCCGAACCACAATATGGCGGCCCTGGAACGGTTTCTCGAAGTTCTGGGACCGCTGGTAGGTCAGTTAGCCCCTCCTCCAGTTATTAGCCGGGGACCTCAATGCCAAGTCCACGGCTTGGGGTAACCAAGTCACGAACCCGAAAGGGAGGGAGGTGGAGAATTGGGTGGTAGCTGCCGGACTGTCCCTCCTCAATATAGGGACAGTTCAGACGTGCGTGCGATGGTTGGGAGGTTCCATGGTGGACGTCACTTTCGCCACGCCGGCCATCGTAAGAAGTGGAGGGTGGAGACGGAGGTGGAGACACTCTCGGATCAACGCTACACACGGTTCGGGGCGTCTCAAGCTTCCGTGCGTCCGACGTCATCGTCGTCGTCGCCTAGGGGGTATAGCCGGTTTTTGCGTTGGGCTCTCACTAGGCTGAACCGGGAGCTGGCAGTGGAGGCCGCCATCATCGGCCGTTGGAGTCTCCCGTCGCTGTCGGAGTTAGGGGTGGACGAGGCGGCTGGTTGGCTCTGCGACGCATTCTCTGCGGTGTGCAGAGCGACCATGCCACCCCAGTGGCGGGCGATATACTGGCGGACGGCTGAATTATTCGGTCTCCGGGCCGCCTGCAATAGGGCTAGGATGCCTCCTATATATATATATATATATATATATCTCCACCTGCTCCGCGTGTGCGGCAGCACCGAGATGCCCCCAGGACGTCGACAGGGACGACAGTCTGCGCAGGATCTACGTCAAGAAAGTAAAGATCCTGCAGCAGGCCATTGGCCCAGCCAAGGCGGATACCCAGCTGGAGCTCGTAAGGGAACTTGGGAGGGATCCCTGGTGGTGACCGTACAAGTGGGCGCGGAGCTAGCTCCGCACTCAGTCGGCCCCCATCACGGAGACGCTTCAGACAACTGGGGAGGAACGTCGGGGAATTGTTCCCCGACACAACCGTGGGCTTCATGCCCCTCAGGATGGCTCGACAGACGTCGGATGAGGAGGAGGATGTTCCGCCACCCGTCACAGAGGCTGAAATGCAGAAGATTCTGACTCTCCTCCAGAGTAAGAGGAGAGCACCGGATCCAGACGGGGTGGCGATCTCTCGTGAACCTCGGGATAGCCTCCGGGAACTTTTAGACCGCTGCCTGCGGTCTGGTCAATTCCCGGGGGAATGGAATGACGGCTTCGTCGGTTCGACTGGTGGTGCTGTTTAACGAGACTGTGAAAGCTTTAGAACGGATTGTGGCCTCCCGTCTCGTTCAGCAGTCTGGAGGGACGGGACTTGGACTCTCGGAGTCACAGATCGGGTTCCGAGCACGCAGGCCGACGATCGATGCCCTCAAGCGCCTGCGGGTGGTGACGGGCGAGGCGGACACAGGGGGGAGGTGGTCGCGGTGTCGTTAGACATCGCGTACGCTTTCGACAGTCTCCCGCACAGCGTGATGCGGGAGGCACTGGTCTTCTTTAAGGTGCCTCCCTAACTCATGATGCTGTTGGAGGCGTATCTCTCCGGTCGCAGAGTGGCTCTCGAGAACCGGTCGTGGTCCGTGGAGTGGCGGCTAGTCGGGCGCGGCGTCCCGCAGGGTTCTGTACTTGAACCAATCCTGTGGGATGTCGGCTACGACTAGGTTCTGTGAGGCCATCTCCTCCTCTGGATGGGTGTCATCCGCGTAGCTCGTCTATGCCCGGGGACGAGACTACAAGGAGGCGGCGCGGCTGGCCGAGGTAGACGTTGACCTCGTGATCAGCCGCATAGAGAGGTTTAGGCTTCGGGTCAGACTGGAAAAGACCGAAGCCCTTCCCTTTCGCGGGACCTCTGCAGATCGGAGAGGAGAGGATCAAGTTCAGCCCCCGAATAACATATCTGGGGCTCATCCTTCACGGAGGGTGGACCTTCGGCCCACATTTCGCTATGGTGGGACCGAAGGTTCTGATGGCGGCGAGTGCGCTGGGCAGACTCCTCCCAAACTCGGAGGACCCTGCGCCGACTGCAGGCAGCTGTACTCCGGTGTCTGTCGGAGTATGGCGACGTACGGTGCTCCTGTATGGGCGGATCGTCTCACTGCGAGAAATAAGGCCCATCTATGCTCTGCGCAGAGGGTCGTCGCAGTGAAGTCGATCAGGGGGTACCATACGGTATCGTAGGCTGCAGCGACAGCCCATGCCGACGATCCCCCGTGGGAACTCTTGGCGGAGGTTCTTGCCGAGAGTTGCTCCTATGTCTTGGATAGGAGGGCTCTCGGCCTGAACCCCACGCATGACGAGATCTTGCGGGTCCGCCACTTAGGGCATGTAACGTTAATGTAGAGGTGGGGGAGGACCTGGCTCGGCAGCCGTACGGAAGAGAGATAACGGCTGCCTTGCGCCCGGTCCTCGAGCGGAAGATGCGCCGTAGGCGCAAACCCCTCAACTTCCATCTGACGCAGGTGCTCCCTGGGCATGGTAGCTTTGGTGTAGGACGGCCCGCATGGAGTCTATGACTTGTTGTCACTATTGTGACGCGGCGGTGTACTCGGCCCAGCACACCCTCACGGCGTGCCCGAGATGGACGGCGCTGCGTCACATCTGATCTGACATCAGTTGTCGGAGGGGACTTGTCGAAGTCGAGCATCGTCGCCCCTATGCTCGGCAGCGACGAGTCCTACCAGGCGATGTCTACCTTCTGCGAGACTATCACGTCACAGAAGGGAGCCAACGACCGGGTGAGAGAGGAGGCTGCCGACGTGGCCTCCCCCCGCCGGCAACGAATGGGGGCATGAAGGAGGTGCTACCTGCAGCGCCTTCAATAGTGCCCCTGTGCTCCGTGTCGGCCCGGTCCACTTCAGAAAGACACGGCGTCGTGGGGACTGTCATATCGTGGCCGGACAGTCCCCGATGAGGTGAAGTCTGGCTTTTTCGCCGAGGTCAGTCTATCGCTAGACGGGTCCTGTTTCCTGCAGATCCGGGACCTACCACAAAGCGGCTGAAGGCTCCTGTAGGGGTTTAGTTGTTACTGCTACCCAATGGCCGAGTCCAACATAGGTCTTTGGGTCTACCTGGGCTCCCAGGTATCATGCGTAAATGCACTCCCCTTCGTCACCAAAAATAAAAGGGCTACGCTGACGTAGTGTGATAAGTCCACAATTATTATTATTATTATAAATAACTTACAAAATATAAAAATAAGTTTTCCCTGAAGCATTATAATATTAAAACTAGTAGTGGTAGTATAATATAAACTTAACATTTAAAGAACTGTAAAATATAGCTACGTATCTGATCACAATGTTATACTCTGTACAGGGGAATGTCTACGACTTTGTCGTGTGTGTGTAGAACTGACACTTTCCATTTACTTCTATATCAATTCCATATCATTGTTCAATAAAAAATAAATTTAAAAAAGTACCCTCACGCCTGTCCGAAGAGGTAGGCAGAGATGTGCTAGTACATTCACAACTCGTAAATCCACTAGATATTCTGGAACACCCACAATTAGCCAAGGTACTGAGGCCCATCCCCACCATAGTTCAAGCCTTGTCCTGGCGGTGGCGCTTAGTAGCCTGGGGTGAACACAGGCGAAGCCAATTGAACCGAGGGGGATCATTGCACCGCTCTTGTAAGAAGAGGGGGCTTAAAGATCAGGAGGAGGAATCGCTCTCGGTACCCCTTAATAAGAAGAGAGGGCCTAAGATCAACAGGAGGTGGTGCTTTTGCGCACGGGGCAAGGGACGAGGATGGGAACCTCACCCTATTGCACTGTCCCAAAGTCGTGAGGTTATCCTGTAGTGCTGGGCAACCCCATCTGTGGAGGTGGTGTTGGTCCCTTAGGGGGCTGACTAGCCGTCGAGGTGCCCTGATTATTGTTGTTGCGGGGCACCTCACCAAGGTTTTTGGGGGTATTCGGCACTATCATGTGCTGCGAGTCTCACACCTGAGGCCCTGAGGCCGGTGAAAGCGCGTAAATGAGTTTCCCCGCGTCAACAAAAAAAAGGTACTGAGGCCTATGATGTCATAGGTGTCAAGCCTATGGCCACTTCGGGCACATTCCAATCTCGGACAATGTAATGCGTGCTAAGAATAATCTGAGAAACATTTGATAACAGTTGCCTGACCTGGGAATCGAACCCAGGACCCAACGCGACTAACGGTCTTAACAGGCGACATCCACACCGTTACACCACAGAAGCCGCTAACACTACACACGGTGTTCAATAAAATATAAGTTAATAAAAAAGTTAAAATACAATGTTATCGCTTTGAAGATGCAATGACGATATTAAGAGATATATATGTATATACATACATACACACAAAAATAAAAAATATATACACCCGGTCATTATACGGTTATATCATGGCCAGGTCTTTTTTTAATTGCATGGCTACAAAATATGTAATTATTTTATTAGGTACTGTTTGAAAGTTTAACAGCGCGTTAAGAATTCGTTGGCAATTGTCTTCCAGTCCGTGGGGTCGCCTTCAAAATTTGGCTTGGATTTCCTGATCTTTTTGAGCACTTCCCATCCATTGGACTTCTCAGTGGAAGAGATGTATGTGTTACTGGGGTCCTGCTGCTGTGAATAGGCGCCAATCGTGAGACTCTGCACCAACCTTGCTGATATCAACGTCTGCGGAATATTTTTTTTAATTTTAACGTCTGTACTGGTAGCTGGAAAATGAAAAACAATGAACAATGAGACCTAATATTAATGCAGATGTGCGTATACTCGTGCTTGTGCGTGTTCTTGTGCGTGTAAGTTTTCATGTGTTTGTGTGTGTGTGTTTACGTTTGCGTTCGCGTTGCCACAAACCTTGAGCAGCCGATATTCGTTGTCCGGAAGACGACGTATGCCAGAATAACCAGCATACACAAAACCCCCTGTCCGAGGATCACCCGTTTGTAGAATCATGTAAGTCATAGATATGGCCAACTCGAACACCAGACAGGAATACTGGATATCGCCGAAATCCAGAATGCCACCTATGCGATACTCCGACTTGCTGGAATTTTAGGAAATATGACGAATTTTAGGAACGATAGAACTATATACACCGAATTAATACTTGGTTCAAAGTTCATTAACATAAATGATGAAACACTGGTGCTAATCGTTCCAAAGTAATATTCGGGAACTTTTATATAATATCATTACTTTGGAAATATAGTACAGTATAGTGAAGCAACCATGCAATCAATGCGTATTGACACCTACCGACGCCCATAGACATCCGCATATTTCGCAGATGTAAAAGAAATATTATTCATATAGAAGAGCATGTGGCACAACTATTAATAAGGAGAAACTAGGGTGATAACATTTGACATAAATAAATGTGTATGATAATGTTAATAGTCACTCATACTGGAATGTGATGGTGGGCATATTTGAATAATATATAATGAGATATTTCTTAATACAGGTACATGATATATAGGTTTCTGATGACGACACGTCCAATCGTGTGCAAAGTAGAATGCAAGAACGAGGAAATTAGGCACCATAATTAGATTGGCTTCATGCATAGGCATAGTAGAGAGAGATAGAGAGACTATCGTGCCTACTATCACCTACATAATATAAAATCGTATACCTAAACTAAAGTAATAAATAAATAAAATAAAACATTTCGTTGTGAACGTGAGCAATAGTTTATTTCAATGTTGTTCGAGATGCTTTTTGAAAATTGTATTTGACTGTGAGGTCTTCACTGTTGTTGGCAAATCATATCATAATGAAATAATAGCTAAATAGATAGCAGTAACAGTGTAGAAATATTGCTACGAAGAAAAGAGAATTTGTCTGCTCAGAAGAAGAAGAATAGGATATTTAACGGAAGTTTCTTTTAGAGTTCCGACCAATATAATTGGAAATTATGTAAGTTAGGCGATATCCAGAAAGATGGTCGTTTCTTGCGAATCTCAAACACCCTGAAAAATTGGAAGCTGTTCGAGAGCAAAGAGGAGATTCTCATTAAAGTCACAATAAAACACATCTGCATAGTCCTTGTTAAGTGAATAAAAAATTGTGGTGCTTTGAAGTTAAAATGATGTAATGTGGAAATCAAATCATTTTCTTTCGCAGCTCTTGGATTTGCACGTATTTCCGCAGATAGTAGTCTTTGGAAGCTGTTCCAATGAAACTTTACAGTTCATTTTTGGCTATTAATTATTCTACATTCCGTCTTCCATGGATTTATATTCGAAACATTTATTTTACCCCACTGTTTTATGCCGTCAAGATAGATATTAGTTTGTGTAATAGCATTTAACATTTAGTATTATTAGTATAGTTGGTATATCTTATCTATAGATTTCAATATCTATGGACCTGACGCCAATGACGTGATCGGCGCTGGGATATATTGCGCCGAGGTACTGACGCAACGGGGTAAACACGTGGAGGTGAAAGGGAAGCGGGTACTAGCGTCACATTCCTGCGAGTACTACAGATAAATGACCGTGTAGTATTTAATTAATGCGGCAGAACTACACTTAGGATAAATTGTCTAACCTGCCCCCTTCCTTAGGTATAACCAACAGATTCATCTCATTCATATCCCCATGTAGAACACCTTTTTCTAACTCGTCTAGGTGAGGAAGAACGGCACATTTGAACTCTTCAATTACCTATAGGTAAAGATAGATCAAACATATAGTCATGAGAAATAATTTACATATACATAATGTTTTGTAAGACACTACACACAGTATTAGCTTCTGATTCCAAATATGTAAAAAATAGGTTCTTAAATTTACCTACCAGGCTGAATTATAACTGGCCGAAGCGACGAGATTAAAAAAAAGGATAGGCAAACAAAATTTATTACATTACATTCCATCATCTTTTCGAAAATAGAACGCCAAATTTTAATTTATTCGAAGTGATAGACTTTGTGTGAGGGGACCTAGAACTTTCTATGCCGTAAATTTTCTCAACAATGGGAAGAAACGAAATTCGTGCGGTGATATAGTTTTACGTTTTAAAAGGGAAAACAGCAACCCAGATTAAAGTCAAGCCAGACAGTATTTTAGGTAATACTGCTCCTGCATTGAGTACAATTCACAGATGGGTAACTTATTTTAAATGTGAGAGGCAGAGCTGCGAAAATGCAAACAGCTATGGCCGTCCAAATGAAGTCACGCATTCGGACATGATAAAAAAGATTCAAAAAATCGTTTCGATGGATCGGCCTTTGAAGTTGCGGCTGATAGCAGCATCTCTGTTCATTAAATTTAAGCATTTCTTCTGAACGAACATTGTACGCCAATATTTAAGAATGAAAATGCTTTGCGCGTCGAGTAGACGATTCGTCAGAGTTGTTGGTGCTGTTTAAGCGTGATACTGACGAGATTTTGGACTGAGAGCGGAAAACCGAAGAAAGCAAAAATGGTTTTGCAGGCAAAGTGATGGCGACTTTTTTGGGATGCTCGAGGGATTATTTTAGTGGATTATTTGCAAAGAGGAAAAACAATAAATGGAGAGTACTATACAAGCTTGCTTCAAAAATTTTGTGTAAAAATCCGAAATAAAAGGCCTCATTTAGCGGAAAAGAAAGTTTTATTGCACCACGACAGCGCACCTGTGCATTCGTCAAGGTTTGCAGATGCCAAACTCCATGAATTGCAGTTCGAATTGTTACCGCATCTCCCCTATTCCCCACATCTGGCCCTCTTGCGACTTCCACCTATTCCCGAATCTCAGGAATCATTGTCGCCTTAGACGAAGAGGTGTTAGAGAAAACATTTTGTCAAACTGATGTAACGGCATTGGAGAAGCCCTGGACTAAACGCATCGAGGTAGAAGGAAACTACGTTGAAAAATAAAATTATTTTAAATAGATTATTAATATTTTTCTTTGTCGTTTCGGATACTTATCAATCACCCCTCCAATCTATATTTGCAACTACAACTATACGGTTATTTAGATCGGGTGGCCCGATCCGCCCGGGTCTTTGACCGCCCTCTGGCCATGATAATAATAGTCAAAATAGCCGTTACATACACTTTCATATCGGGATACATCTCTACCATCTGCAGGAGAGAGGGGGATCGGTCCACCTTTCAGCCCCAAACCTAGTCTCGTCGCCATGCCAGCACCCATAGCAATCCGATGAAGCTGTATTGGGCTTCTCTTGGCTTTCACAGCAAAAGTTAGGTCCGAAAAAAGAAAAGAAAAGGTCTTTGACCTTCCGGCGTACGTGTCTCTATAGGTATCAAGTGCTCGAGTGTGTGCGCGTGAGTGTATCAGTTGGTGGCGGTAATGATAGCCCAATGCTGCTTAGGACAAATTAGATAATATAAAATAAGCAACGCATACTTCCTCGACCAAGTCTAACTTTTCTGTATCTTTTATCGCGAATTTGAACTTTTCTAGTTCGGGTACTTTGCTTAACATCCAGATGTGCTCGCGGGTAACCAATCCAGAGTGATTGAAATCCTGAAATTTAGTCAATTCAATCGGTCATTAACATTAATAAATATTTTAAAAAATTAAATACAAATTTAGAACCCATAAATGTAAAAAGGAATAAGACACATATAAGATAACAAAAAGAATTTGGAATAATGTCATTAGAATTAGACTGCCTACCTAGTTAGGTATGAATTCCTATTTCTAGCGGAATGAACAGTTTGTAATTACCCACTATCCGCCCTCATTAAAACTTATGGTTTACATATCATGTAGAAATGAAAGATAACATTCAGTCGTCGATATCCATGGACCTAAATTACGCCATATAGAGACGAAAATATTTATTATCTCATAAATAAGGCGCAGGACCGACGGCTTAACATGCATGTACGCGGGCATAGCGAGGGCACACTTACCTTCAGTTTGTCGTCAAAGATAGCGGCGTATTGCCCCAGCTGGTAGAGGAGTGCGTCAGACTTGGGCACGTCCTTCAGCAGCTCTCCAGGAACGAACTCCAGAAGGCGCACGACGTGCTTCTTGCCACCGATGTTTTCATTCGAGTACAGATGGCCGAATACATTACATACTGGTTTAGGGCACGTCACACCTCGTGTTCCTATAAGTGATAAAAAATTTAGTAGAGTATGGACTACATTATAGATTACATTAAAAAGAGCCAGTGGCCACCGGCTCCGTCGGAACCAATAAACGTCATCACGACGGCGTAAAGCACCCTTGGCTAACATAGTAGCGGTGTGAAAAGATTTAATTTAATGGTGTCATTGTTTGTGGTATTTGTGCCTTGTTCAGTTCATAGATTTAGTATGTCCCTACATTGTAATTTCAGATCGAAGGAATAAATTTTAAAAGGCGAGGGTACTTTGTACACACAACCGAAATAAGACTTCATTAGTTGTACGAAACACATGGTTATAAAAGAGATAGAAAATGTGTGTCTGTACCTCCCTCTCCTCCCCGTACAGTAATATACAAAGGTCTTTCTCTTTCTATTTTCACTAACAAGTCACAGCTATAAGTAAGTTGAGAGCTTAGCATGTGTGCTGTGCGGACAAGTTGGTCACACGGCCAACTACAGAGGGTGCCCGAAGGCACCCAAATTCTTCAAAAGGAGGGTACCTAAGCCCCAGGGCATCCCCAAGCCGCAACCCAGGGGACAAAAAGCCCCTCAGGTGCAAAAGTGCCGGATACGTAAGCAGGATGATTTCATCCCTGAACGTGGTTCCGCCCGCAAAAGGCCGCGTGCCCACCTCCGGCGCCGAGGCCCAGCAGCCACAGAGGGCCCCGATGCCCCAGGCACAAAGGGGTCAAATGGCCCCGGCTCCTGTGCCCCTGATGTCTCTGACAGCATCAGACCCAAATGCATCCTCAGGGTGGCAAGGGAGAGGACATAGCCGCCGACAGAGAATTCCTGGGGAATTTCCTGCGAGCAATTGACCTACGTGAGGCCAAAGTGTTCGCGAATAAAGTGAGATATGGCTCCATGTCTGAGAAGCTTCAGGCTCTGGAAGACCATCGCGCTGGTCGAGACGATCAAGCGCCACTCCCACTAGTCCTACAAATGGCTACTACGGGAAGGATAAAACCCAGGCGTTAAGACTAGTGTCGTTTAACGCAAACGGACTTAGATCTAACATCCATGAGTTGGATGGTTTGATTGATTTCCTCCCGAAACATAAAGTAGACATCCTTCCAGTGCAGGAAACGTTTCTAAAACCTAGCCACTCAAACCCGCGTATTTGCAATTATAATATTGTTCGAAACGACAGGATCCGTTTCCGTCGTGGGGGTACAGTCATCTATGACAAGAGGTCCCTTCATTGTATCCCTCTCGACCCGCCCCCTCTAGAAAATCTAGAAGTATCCCTATGTAAGCAATGCATGGCGGGCCATCAGCCCATCACCATAGTCTCTGCATATCAGTCAGGCTCGAAACCGCTTCTAGTTAGCGACCTCAACGCTATATTCGAAAATTTAAACGCAGATGACCCAATGATTTTAGCTGGGGACCTCAACGCCCACCACGTGACCTGGGGCAATAGATATAATAACAGTCGCGGGACTGTCCTTAGAAAATATGTCCATGATCGTAACATCATCATCAACGCTCCGTATATCCCAACCCATTATACTCCGAATGATAATGGGTATATACGTTCACCGAGTATAATCGATATAGCACTGGTTAAAAACATTTCACTCGCCATAAAGACGGCTGAAACGGTACACGAGCTTAACTCGGACCATAGACCCGTTTTAATAGAAATAGGAGATAATTGATTTAATAGTAATATTAAAATTAAGAAAAAGATCATCGACCATAAATTACTAAAAGATAATTTAGATAATGTCAAATCGAATGAACTCGATAGCATCCCAGACAGTATAGAGTCTCCTCAAGCTGCTATCGCGGTCTCATCCTTAGTAACCGCACTACTGGTTAGAAAAATAAAAGAATCGTCAAGAGAGATCTCCACCGTCCCAGAAGACCGTTTTGCTCTCTCTGACGAGGTTAGGGACCTAATCCGTCGAAAAAATGCGGCGAAACGTCTGTACGATCGCAACGGTGGCGAAGTGTGCAAGCTGGCCATCCGACAACTCGAAAGAGAAGTCAAAAAGGCTATACCCAACTTCATAAACGGGAGATGGGATCACTTCGTCAGCGAACAATCTCCGTCTCACACGGCCTACTGGCCGTTAGCGAGGGCTATGAAATCCGAACCGGTGGCTCAAATGTCACCACTAAATCGCGAAAATCGATTACCTGTACTAGAGGATAAGGCAAAAGCGGAGTGTCTAGCCGACACACTAGAGAATCAATGCACTCCTAGCTCCCTCCCCACAGACCCCTCTCACATAAAAGAGGTAGAAAGTATAGTAACGACCCGACTGGCTGTGCTACCGGATGATGATGATGAGATCATACGTCTGACGGACACAGAAGAAGTAAAGGACCTAATAAAGAACCTTCACTCAAAGAGGGCCCCCGGGCCCGATGGAATAACCAACAAGGCGCTGAAACAGCTGCCTCCCGTTATTATACACCTCCTAGTGTGTATTTTTAATGCCCTTCTGGAGCAATGCACTTTCCCAGACGTATGGAAGGAAGCCATAGTGATCGGCATACACAAACCGGGGAAACCCCGGGTGGAGCCCACTAGTTACCGGCCCATAAGTCTCATAAGCTCGCTAGATAAAATCTAGGAAAGGATAATTCTCGCACGCCTTAAAACCGTGATAAGAGAGAAAAACCTACTCATAGACGAGCAGCTCGCATTTCGCGACAGCCACAGCTGCCCACAACAAGTACACTGCCTCACTGAGTACGTACTATCGGGACTCAAAAGACAGGGCCGGCCACGCGGCACGGCCGCTGCCTTCTTTGATGTAGCGAAGGCGTTTGACAAGATTTGCCATCAAGGCCTCATCTTCAAACTATACCAGTTAGGACTGCCTGACAGGCTGGTACTGAAAGTAAACAGCTACCTAGCGAACAGGCAGTTCCGCTACAGAGTGGAGGGTACCCTGTCCTCCCCTCGTCCCCTCAGGGCCGGTTGTCCGCAAGGATCGGTCCTCTCTCCCACCCTCTTCAATCTGTACACCAGCAACATACCGCGACACCCCAGCGTCCAGCTGGCGATGTTCGCGGATGACACCGCACTGTACATTAGATACCTCCCCAACTATGGAGCCAAACTTCTCCAAAAAGCCGTCACCGAACTCGGTGAATGGTTCTTGAAATGGAGAGAGGTTAATGCAGAGAAGAGTAAGTCCATACTCTTCTCACTAAACCACCCCTCGCATAGACGAGGTAACATGCCTCCCATCCTGCGCTACGGTAACGAGATACCTAGAGCAGAGACGGTGAAATAGTTGGGAGTGACTCTCGATAGGTCGACGAGCTTCAAGAATCACATAGATAACGTTCTGAAAAAGGCACGACATGTCCTTTTTAAACTTTATCCTCTCATAAACAAAAAGAGCAAAATGGTGTATAGACATAAGCTCACTTTGTATATTACATGCATTCGACCGATCTTGTCGTATTGCAGTGCAGCATTCGCGCACATATCCCCTACCCAAATAGAACGGTTGCAGAAAATGCAAAATAGATTCTTACTTATGGCTACTGGATGCCCGTGGTATTTCCGAAACATCGACCTACATTGTGACTTTCAATTGACCTCGATAAAAGGACACTTCAAAGCGCTGTCTCAAAAGTTCTTTGACCGTGCCCTTAATCAAAATAAATTAATCGTTCAAACGTCGGAATACGACCCGACGTTATTAACCGACTCCCGTTACCGTCGGTCGAAGCACGTACTGCACGACGCCGACGACGCGATCGCGATAGCAGTAGCTAAGTCCGTCCAAGAACACAAACAAAGAAATACCAAGACACGCTCCCGCTGTAAAATGCCAATAGGGCCAACTAGCAGATAGCAGTTTTTAGTCGGTAGTAGCTATCGCTTCACGACCTGAGCCCGACACACACTTCAGGCCCCCTTGGGTCGAATGGATGGTGCGTAAATGCATTTTTCTTGCTAGAACCATACGATATACACCGCTCGTACCGGTCGAGCGATAAATTTTTACATATAGTGACACAGTTATGACTGACAGAATGTCAAACTCACACACCGCTTACGGAAACGAGCCCCGGTTCGTATCCGTAAGTCGAGAGCTTAGATTGATAGAAATAAAATAACGCGACTCTAGAGAGCTCTAATAATAAAAATTAAGAATACGGCTTTTGCCAATTTGTAGCGCAAATCGACCCCCTCCGTCAGAGGGGGGCGGCGAGGAGGCCGGCCTCCTCAGATAAGCCAAACATTGAACAAACTCAATTATCCTTATCCACGACACCGCAACTAAAACGGCATCGTGCGCGCGCCGTCCCACTAGAGTGGGGAGGGGACCGCTTCCCCCTTTTCGGTCCCAAAAATAATATAGGGTACGCCCGCAATCAACCCGGTTCATCTCTTCCCATCTCCGGGAAAAGAGGGGGGTCTGTCCCCCTATCGTCTCCCAAAACCTGAAGACAAATAAGTCTTCGTAGTCAGTCGAACTGTTGAGGCTGGACTAGCGCCGCCAGTCAGTATTAGGTCCCTCCGAAAAAAAAATTGTAGAAATAAAATAACGCGACTTTAGAGAGCTCTAATAATAATAAATAAATCAAGAATACGGCTTTTTGTTTGATTTGTAGCGCAAATCAACCCCTCCGTTCAGAGGGGGGAGGGGTGAGGAGGCCGGCCTCCCCAGATAAGTCAAACATTAAAGGAGTTCAATTATCCTTATCGACACCGACATCGCAATTTAAGGAAACCACTTCCCTCTTTTCAGTCCCAAAAATAGTTATAGTAAAATATTAGGTATGTACGTAAATGTTTCCTCTAAAATAATAAGCTTATCTACAAACAACTGTTTAGAGGAATAATTTAGCACTATCTTCATACTGATAAAATTCCCATGTTAAACATAACGTTGATTATGAATGAGATGATGTTGCATTGTACCCAGCACCACCGGGACAGTTAGTTCTACTTCATAATCAAAGACGCAAACACCGTGGAGTTATACTCTTTTTCATTTTTGTTTTGTTTTTTTGTTTCATGCTATTTTCCGAGTTCAGATGTCCCAACGACGAGGGGTGAAGGGGGATAGATTATCTACATATCATGTATGTAGTATTTCTAGTTCTTTCGACTGTTAAATATAAGAGATGTCTATACTTAAATATTATAGTAGATATCTTAACATAAAGTAACGATGTAAATTCTTGCGCGTAATTGGATGAGTATCATCATTTGTTGTATGTAAGTGTATCTTATAAAAAAACATGTCCTGACTGACTGATTCATCTTCGCCGAGCGTAAACTGTTAATGCTAAAACCACCAAATTAGGTGAGCTAGGTTGTTTTATTAGGCAGACGGGTACTAGGGAAGGACTTTTGGAATTTCTACCCTAAGGTAGAGCAATAGGGGTTGAAAGTGAGTTATGGAAGTCTTTTAAGTTAGAACAATTTTTTTAAGTTATAAACATGAAACTTTATTTTTGGGCTACTGATTAAAAATTTGTAGATATTAGTAGATTTGACTTTACCGGACATTCTAAAATTTTATAAAAATAGTTAACCCATTTCGGAGGAGTTTGGTTACAAGCACTGAGGTATGTACCAAGTACCTACGATCCGCCTCGACTTACGTATAACATCAAGTAGCGTCTTTATTATACATTAAAACCATCCTCAGAAATCGCTCTGTTAATGGTTGAAAACCACATGAAAATCGATCAAATGTAGACCGACAGCTTTTGAGGTCCTTGTTTCATAACATGTATAGATAGATGAGATAATATTTAGATTATGGGGCGCCCTGTTTCCCTGCTATTAAAAATAAAAACAAATGTTAAAGCTCGTTCACTTACCCAGGAAATTCATAATTTCATTCTGCGCCTCAACAACGCCGTGATCCTGAGAGTCCATCGAGTTCATAATCTTCAGCACATAACCGTGCTCGTTGTGTTTCGTTATCAGCGGATTCTTCACGTTAGGATCCTCGGTCAGCTTGTAGTTCTTGTCGTCATATCCGTTGAACTCGACTAGCTCTAGGATGGAGATTCCATAGAGCCTCTTAGCCAGCAACTTCACACTTTCGTGGTCTATAATCGGTCTTATTACTTGTCCTGGCTGTAGAACACGCGGTGGTGGTGGGTCATCCGCCATCTTTCCTGTAGTTGTAAATAAATAATGTCTGTACGTATGAATTTCCTTGTAAAAATACTACAATAGAAATTCTCGGAATACTCAAGCGGCAAGAATCAGTAATTAATTATAGACGGCTTATAAAAACAGTGATTAATTTTATTACATTTTAAAACCATATACGCTTGTTGAATAGAAACCCATAAACAACAAAACAATATTAAAAGAATTGTGAAAGCTGGGTAGTGTATTAAAAGGTTTATATTATTAGGAATGTGAGATAAATGATTGGAATAAGATTCTTAGCCTCTTAGCCTCCACGATGTTTAAACGTTAGTAAAATTGTTTTTTAAGTTAATTTACACAGATAGAGACCCGACTTTGATTCGTACACTTTTCTCAGAGCAGAGCTACCTACACCTTACTCCAATTCTTTGTTATTATTTAAATAATAAATTTACTTGCTTTTTTTTTTGCTCTCAGCTCTCCGTATCTTACGATTAATAAAAAATAAATATTACGATTTTTATATTCCTAGACAGTATTATAATGTTTCGTTGCAAATTACTAATCTTACAAGCATTACTTATTTATAGGGGCGCAAAGGGACTGCAACCCTCAATAGATTTCAGGAGAACATACAATTTTATTTAAAAAATGCTAATGGACAAGGCATATATCTATGCTTATTAAATATTTTCCATAAATTAAAGTTAAACTATTAATAGCTAAACAATTTTTAGGATTATGTTTCTATTTCCTATCAAAGCTTAAAATAAACGAAGTCACTATCTTATTAATATCTACTCTTAGGCTTAAAGTAGGTATCGTACGAATTTTACTCGTATTATGAACTAAAACATCAATATATTAGAACATTCCAAGTTAAAATTTCGCTAGCGTGAACTTAAAGTTATTTTTATTTTCTATTTTATTATTTAAATACTTGTAATAGGAAAATTACAACATGTAGGTTATGTGAATGAAAGATAAAAGAACCTGTTATTATCTATGGATTAGATATGCTCCCACAATATTCAATTATCTGATATACTAAGAATATTACCTGATTATTATGAGCAATTAGTAGGTCAATATTATTTAATAGTGTAGTGCATTATAAAACGGTGAATTTATAGAAATCTACGGTAGCAATAAAAAGAAGTAACTAAGAAAGAAGATATATAGAATAAAGAGAAGTAACTAACTACTTATTGCATGTAATGAGTATCGTACAAAATTACAATGACAACAAAACAATGATAGTTATTCTTGATAAATGAAACATATATTGACTCATTATTTATATTCTTAAGAATTTGACGAATTTGACAACTAAATTATTTCATTATCAAATTTTACGTATATATTTTACTGTTGTAATATTAGATGATTTCAACTTACCGAAACAAAAAGTATGAAGACTGTGCCTGGAGTTTTCGGGTTGTCGAGTTGCTCAGACAACTAGTGCCGAGCTCGTATAGACACGTAACTAAACAAACGAACCTACGATTGATAACGAGATTCTTGTTCTTCGACCTCTCGTGAACTCAATTGCTATCACATATTTATATTGTGAACGCGCTGTCCTTTATCTTGATATAACTGCGCCCTGCGGTTTTAACCGCGTAACCGCTAAACCAATGCAGCTCCCATTTGTTATAGCGTGGTGTAAATAGGCTATATAACACCGAAAGAATTTTGCTAATAATTGGTCTTGCTGGAAGGACTACTGAATGGTATTATCACGGGACTTAACTACCTTCTCAAGAATGGTATCCTGATACACTTGTGTCGATGTTTTGATACCTTTCTCACAAAAGTATGGCTCAGTCGTTCCTTCATAGCCACCGCCCCACCAAACCATCACTGAAGTCGGATAATGCCCACGTTACACTCTGTCGACTAATTGGGAAGCTTCCTTAGAGCTTTGGTCATAAATACGGTCATTATGTTTGTTAAAATGTTGCTCAATTGTAAAAAAAATCTCATCCGTAAACAATTTTTTTGCTGTGACCTCCCTTTGTCTATCGCGTAGTTTTTTCGATTTTACCACCCTATACATTTTTTATTTATCAGTTAATAAATGACCAGTGCGCCTCTTATAGGCTGCAAGTTTTGTTTTATAGCATAAGGGGGCAAATGAGCAAATCGGAGTCTTCCAAGGACTACCGACACCCATGGATATTCGCATGATTGTTACGCAGACGCGTGCCCTCCTAGCATCCCCCAGTAGGCAACCGGCTACTCATAAACCTCACGAACTTCCTCACTTCCGTTGCATAGGAGGATGTAGTGTTATGCACCTCCTGCTTTTTTCTTGTTGACGCGGGGAAACGCATTTACGCGCCTTCACCGGCCATAGATGGGGTCCAGTGGTGTGTGGGACCCGCGGCACATTATAGAGCCGAATATCTACAAAAACCACGGCGAGTGCCATCAACTCCACCTCCACATATGGGGTTGCCCTGCACAACATGACAACATCACCGACTTTGAGACAGTGCAATGGGGTGAGCTTCCCATCCTCGCCCCTTACCTCGTGCGCAAAAGCGCCTCCTCCTATTGGTCTTTGGCCCCCTCTTCTTATAGGAAGGGTACCGAGAGCGATTCCTCCTCCTGACCATTAGCACCCTCTTCTTATAAGAGGGGTGCAAAGATTCCCCTCGGTTCATTTGGCTTCGCCTGGGTTCTCCCCAGGCTACTGAGCCCCACCGCCACGACAAAGCTTGAACCATGGTGGGGATGCACCACCTCCTCCTATGCAACATGGCACAACCTAGGTACCATTGGGTATGAAGAAGTGCAATACCCGTACACATTATACACGTAACACATTTTGTAGAATTAGAGACAATTGAAGACAATCAAATAGCATGGTAGTTGGTCATGGCGGTCAATTGAACATTACAATGTACACTCCTAGTCAAACATTGACAAAATGAATGACCCAACAAAAAATGTGCGTCAGTTCCGACAAGATTGAAGTGAAAGATGCACAAAACTCGTAGCCAACGTAAGTGCGGTACTGCGCTACTGTTTCACAAAACTTGACTCTATTTTTTTGTACTGTTCGTCATTGAGATCATTTGTTAAGTTGTTAGTAGTTAACTTCAGCAAGAATTCTTAAAAAAAAACGACCGGCGCATTGGTAACAACGCATGATGCGCCAGCGGTCACGGGTCCGAGTCCCGCCCAGGACATAGTAGAAATACACTAACGTATAATAACATCTGTTATTGTATGTTCCGCATATGCAACGGAAATACATTGTCTACAGGTAAACACTTCCGATTCATATCACGGGGCTAGGTTAACGTAGTGTGAAAAGTTCACAGATATATATTATTATTATTATTATTATTAAAAATAACTGCATCATTTGGATTTAAGATGTAGTGATTACGCGGGCGAATGATTGTAAGTGACAAAAGGACATAAACAAGATGGGACGGATGTAATGAGCTGCATAGGTGTGTAACATGTTGAACGAAAACTTCCAAAATAATAAATTATGACGATTATTTGGAATAATGTATTTATTTGGTGGGTTTGATCCCGTGTAGGTCATGGAATCTATATTCAAAATCTTAAATGTATAAAATTACTTAAATTCATAATAATATTAAATATATTTCCGTTGTCTAGTACCTGTAACACAAGTCCTTAGGGTGATTTTAGTCTCACGCTCACCGTCAGCGCTCATAGCTCAGCGCGTTGTTTGTCAGCGCTGAGACTCACACTGCTGGTCATCTCCACAGAAACTGTGGGGGGTTACGGGCATCACCAAAAAACGCTTATTAAAAGTTCATATATCTCGGCCATCAGCGCTGACGGTGCGTGTGCCGTCGGCGTGAGACTAAACCTACCAACACGACTAACGCGGTGTCATAAGTCGACAGATATTATTATTATTATTATTACTATTTAGAAAATTTATTTTCACTCTTCTAGAGAGGTACGAATCATACTACAAGCACGTGTTTACGCCAAGTACTTAAATTATATGATTAATTACTATATGAATTTAAATTGCATGGTCCTTGCCCATAAATTTTCTTACAATTCTGCAAGTATTTAGTATGGTCGCTTTTTGTAGAAGTATGTATGTGGATCTGGGAATATTTAGAGTTTTTAGACTCTTCCTCCTTCGCTCTTAGGCAATGTAAGACGTTGTATGCAAGAGTGTGGATGGTGTTTTCTGTATTTAGTCATTTGTGTATTAATAATGCGTTGGTGTTTAGTTAAATCTGTTTGGGACCACTTGATTATACCAAATGAATATGTAAGTATTGGGATTGCATATGTATTAATGGCTTTGGTAGTATTTCGTGCGTTCAATTGTGTTTTAAGGATTTTATATATTCGGTCCCTGAAATTTTGAGTAAGTTTATTTTTTGTATCTCGTTTATGTATTTGCTGTGTTTGGTAAAAGCCTAAGTATTTATAACCTGTTTCATTATCTACTGGTCCTATTTGTTCCCCATTTTCTAGTGTATAAGTAAGTGTAAGTATTGTTCTCAACTTTGCCTCTATGAATTGATTGTATTTTGCATTTATCAATGCCATTCCATGCCTATGTCATTCGAGAACTTCTGTGTTATATCTGCTAATTTGTGTAGTTCAGTTAAATTGCGTCGATAAAGTTTTAAATCATCCATGTACAATAAATGTGATAATGTGTGGTGCGTGTCATCAAATTTTATTTGGAATCCTATATTTGTGTTATTGAGAAGGTTTGATAGTGGGTTGGGTGCTATACAGAACCAGAGAGGACTCAGTGAGTCGCCTTGGAAGACGCAAAGACGGATGTTGATTTTGTCTGTGTGTATTGTCTTGCTGCCGTTACATAGTTTAAGGGTGGTATTCCAATTCTGCGTAGTTTTTGATAAAAATGATATAAGCGTGGGGTGAATTTTGTAGTGTTTTAGTGTGTAAATAAGCCACGAGTGCGGTACAGAATCATAAGCTTTTTTGTTATCTACGTACATAGTAAAGATATTTCTTTTCTTTTGTAGTGCCTGTTTGGATGCTACTGTGTCGATGAGAAGTTGCTCTTTACATCCTTGGCTGAATTTACGGCATCCTTTTTGTTGCTCAGCGAGTAACTGACTCAAATTTCTGTGTTTGTACAAGAGGGACTAATGCAAGAGGTTATTATTTTGTAAATATTTTGAAGACAAGTAATTGGTCGGTATTTAGCGGGATTTTTGGTATCTGTAAGATCTTTAGGTAGCATGTGAGTAGTTCCTTGTGTCGTATAAGGTGGTATATGTTCTGGGTTTTGTAAAAAGTTATTAATATGTGTTAGTAAAAATGGGTGAGTACTTGTGAGTCTCTTGTACCAATAATTATGGATTTTGTCTGTTCCAGTCGCCTTCCAGTTATGGGTTTTGGCTATTACTGAAGTCTGTGTGTCAATATCAATAGCATTTCTGGTATGTTTTGAAGTGCGTGTTGGTTTTCGGCAATCCAATTACTATTGTTGTGAGTTACTGGGTTAGACCATATGTTAAACCAGAATTTGTGTAATACTTCTGGAGTAGGCGTTTCTGTAAGTATAGCTTATGTTATTCGTAGTCAAGTTTCTATAAAATTCTTCCTCGTTTGTGCAGAACATCTTGTTTTGTGTTTTCTTTATGTTGTTAACTTTTAACGGCGCAGTCGGCTTGCTAAGGCCATTAGCTTTTGCTTTAAAGTGTAAATGAAATGGGAAAACTCTGTATTGTCAGGTTCATGTCGTGAGTGTATTCTATGTTGCAGTTTAATGCGTTTAAAGTGTTCCCTAAGTGAGCGGGTCGTGTTTCGCCGTACGTAGTGTGTGAGTCTACCGATATCTGCTCTCAGGTTAGTAATTCTTCTTTCAAGACGTATTTGCCACGCTGGAGTTTTGTTTCTATTGTTAATGCATTCTAGTGTCTTATGTATTTTACCTCCAATGTATGTGATTGCCGTATGTGCAGTGCAGTGGATTATTGTTAGTAAAGTAGATAAATCTTGTGGCTGTGTGTAAATGTTTAGGTGATATTTTTACATTTATTGAGTAAATTAGAATAGCGAATTGTCTACTTGGTTTTTGTTTGGGTATAAATGGTGTTAAAGTGGGATCTAGATCTATAAACTCAACTAATGTCTTCTTGAATAATTCTTCTATTTCTTCTAGTTTTTCTTCGGAAAGTAATCTAAGTTTATTGTGTTGGTTTCGTGTAAGGTTGTGAATATGGTGACTCTGTTTTTCCGGTACAAGGCACCTGCTTAGTATCGGTTCAATAGTTTTCTTGGCGGCGATCGAAAGGTCTAGCGGAGGCACATTTTTTGGTGTTTTTGTTTTTCTGGTGCGACGTCGGGTCACGGAGTGGGTCGTCAATATAAACTTGTCCTGGTTCTGACCGTTCGGTCCCGGGGCAGGGGTGTGCGGGCGACCTGCTCGTGTTGTTTTGCTTGTTTGTTTGTCGTTATCGTTGTGTACCTTTCGTCTCCGTTCGTTTTCGTTTGTGTCTGACGTGTGTTATGCGAATTGATTCATTTTTTCGAAGTTGGTGAAAGCCATTTCGGAATTTTCACTGTGTTTTGTTCAAATTTTGTTGATTTTTTGTTTTTTCTTAGATCTTTAAGTTTG
>JAFELO010000259.1:585844-601929 GCA_017140195.1 Eumaeus atala | reverse complement strand
GAATTTTATACCCAATTCGGCTATAATACAACATGCTACGGATGGGACGAACGAAATGGTCGAATTGGGCCGGCACGACTGAGGATGTACCTCTCACTCACACGACACCGCCGTAAAGTGATAGCTATGCTGTAGCGTTTCGTGCGAGTTGTGTGTCGGTGTCCCATTAGAGGGGAGGAGGTTAGGACAACGCATCTGCATATTAATAATGCGTCAATGCGGGTGTAATCCTTCAAAAGCCTTTCAAAATTCTCGTTTGCCCTCTCTGCTTTAGGCAAAAGCATATACAAATTTAGACTTACAGGTAGACATACATGGATAACTGCAGAAACCGTCTTAAAAGGCGTATAATTGTAAGAACACTTAACACACGCGTTATAATTGTAAGAAGAAAGATTCAGGAACAGATTTAATTAACATTAAATCAAAAACCTTTATGAAAGTGTAACGTTTATCATGTGTATACGCCAATACTTTTACCTTCAGTTTGTTGTCAAGAGTGGCGATAAATTCTCCCAGCTGGTAGAACAGCGCCTCAGACTTAGGCACGTCCCTCAGCTGCTCCCCAGGGACGTGTTCCAGAAGGCGGACCACGTGCTTGCTGCCACCGATGTTTTCAGTCGAGTACAGGTGGCCGAAGATATTGCGTACTGGCTTAGGGCACGTCACACCTCGGGATCCTATACAAACATTGAAGCATATGTCACATCGACTTACACTTTATTTCAAACTAGAACTCACTCATTCTTGTAAACGGCTTACTCATATTTCACAAAGTGTGTTGGTATAAAGCTTACAAGCTTATCTAACAACGAAATAATTATGCTAATCCGACCCGTTCCTGAGTTTATCGTGTCCAACCAAACAAACTTAAGTAAAAATAGTATTAATATAGAATTGATATAGTCTATACGACTATATTTAACCGGCATCACGCGAAACCATTCGCTTAACCCCGTCCTATTAGTCGTAGCGTCATTGTATAAAGCCTAGTTATTGCCTTCCTTGATAAATGGACTATTCAACACAAAAATATTTTTCCAATCCGGGCCAGTAGTGCCAGAGATTAGCATGTTCAAACAAACATACAGGCAAAGTCTTCAGGTTTATATGATCAGTATAGATAAAAAAAGTGAAACCCCGTTTGTTTCAAGCCGAATAAACACTAGAAAGACCTCAGACGTCTACAATTGTCAGTAGGTACTTAATTATCATTAAACATTCAATGGCGGTGCCATAACACGTCGCGTATAACATGTCATAAATACGTTAACACCTTCCTTGGGAATTGTTCACTCCTTGGATGAGAACCGTATGAAAATCATTTCAACAGATTTTGGAGTTTAACAACAAACAACTTGGAGTTTAATAATAAGACTTTTTTATATAACATAAATTCTTTAGATTAGGTTGGGTGTTTCTCTCTGTCCGGCAGAATCCGCAACGAAGTCATAAGGCAGAGAACTAAAGTATATTACGCGACGAAGAAGCTCGCTGAAGTGGCAATGGGCTGGTCACACACTCAGAAGAAACGATGGCAGATGGGCCAGTAGGTAAGTAGGGTTCTGGATTGGAGGCCGCGTTCATGAAAATGAAGTGTTGGTCGATAGTTCACCAGGTGGAAGGACGATCTCCGTGCAGTAGCAGGTCCGGGATGGATGCGAGTAGCGGGAGATCGGTCGTCTTGGCGTTCATTGAAAGAGGCCAGCAGTGGACCGATAAGGGCTGATAATGATGATGAATGAATACAGGTGGCTTGTAAGAACTGTACATACTCAAAGAGGGTGTACATATTTTAATTAACACTAAAATATGTAAAAAGGGTACTCAATATTTCACCAAAAATATGAATTTATGGACATCGTACAGATGATCAGCTGAGCGCAGTAGCGCACGTGCACCTGACCCGCGAGGGGTGCAAGACGCACCTTGCATTTTGCACCCCCCGACGGGGTCTCTATGTACCTAATTTGATAACTTTTTTAATCAGAGCGCCGCTATCAGCACTCGCGGCGCAGCGAGTAGGGTGACCGCACTACATAGAGATATTTGAACTTATTTCTGTGTGTTCACATTGTACTACATAAACAATATTTTGGTATTATATGTTTTCACTGGTTATATTCAGCATTCATAATTTAACTTTATACTGCGTGTTTATAGTTGGGAGGATAAAACAGCACAAAATTCAGACTCTTTATATTGTAGATGGTTATGGCTCATTATCTCTCATTCCGAGATTCTTGCTTAAATATATTGGTACCAATAATTATTTATACGTACATACGGACTATTAATATATATATATATTATCAGCCCTTATCGGTCCACTGTTGGATATAGGCCTCTCTCAATGAACGCTAAGACGACCGTTATCCCGGACCGGCCACTGCATGGAGATCGTCTCCCCACCTGGTGAACGGTCGACCAACCCTTCCTCTATATAGTTCTTTCCGGACTTAGCACAATACTAGGCTAACGTGGTGTGAAAAGTCCGCAGATTATCATTGTTATAAAAGACGAATGTATTACGATGACACGCTAAAGTTGAGTCAAAAACGTGATATATTTTTTCGAGACGTTTGTATATGTTACCTAAGAAGTTCATGATTTCATTCTGAGCCTCAACAAAGCTTTGATCTGGAGGGTCCATGGACTTCATGATCTTCAGGATGTAACCGTTCTCGCTGTGTTTAGTTATCAGCGGGTTCTTCATGTTGGGATCCTCGGTCAGCTTAAAGTTCCTGTCGTAATAACCATCCAGCTCGGTGAGCTCCAGCACAGAGATGCCGTAGAGCCTCTCGGCCAGAAGTTGCACACTCTCATGATCAATGTTCGGCCTTGTAACTTTGCCGGGTTCTAGCATGCTTTTGGGTGTGCTGTCCGCCATCTTTTCTGAAAGCATAAATGAATATAACTCAATCCTAATAATATTGTAAACGCACAAAGTCTGGAATTTGGCATAGATGTTCCAGACAGTTATCAGAAATAACATAAAAATAATTTTTTCCCAAAAAATTGTGTGAACACATGTATGAGAGCACATTAGGCTGCTTACACACGTCACTATTATAATGATATTAATTTGTGCACTTGTTTAATAACATTAAACGAGTACTCACATGTATGAGGGCATATTAGGCTGATTTCACACGTTACTACTATAATGTGTAAGTTACTCCTAACTACCACATTAATCCTTAATATTAATTATTTCTAACTGGGACCTGACATATCCATATCGTTAGTTTATACACCACTTGAGTTATTAATAGGTGACCCGAGACTTTAATAGGAACATGTTACACCGATTTTAACTTTAAACACTAAGACAATGAAATAGGACACACTAAGACAATGAAATAGGACAACATTTGAGCAACTTAAGCATTGAAATAGTCCAAGACTGTCCTCGTACCTAAGTGACACTGTGTAAAGAGATATTGCATTAGTTTTTGTGCACTGTGCAGTCAGTCAAAAAGATAAAAGGATAGTCCTTTAGATAGATAGATATTTAACCACACTATAGTTGGGAACACAACATTTGTTTTTTTTTGTAGCTTTTTTGTGTGTAAATTAAATTTTATTATTATTATTATAGGGGCAGAGAACATTCAACTGTGTCGGAGCCCTTAAAACCAAGGACACGTTCAGTTACAATTTGTTACTTCAGTTTTCTTCATCAGTAAGCGGTCTAACTAATATGTTATTATGTAAAGAGATCATATACCAGACAATATCAAAGAGTTTCTCTTATAGAATTGTTCCACCATTTAGTTCTACCGCTACTAGATGACGCTGTACGCTCTCATAGTCTACTATGGGAGCGTATAGCGCCATCTAGCAGGTTTACAGACTTTAAATGAGCTGTCACATTAAGAGTATAATTAGTAAGGAAACAAATACTGAAATACAATTCCCTTTATAAAACGATACATTTTGAATATTGTAATAATTGATTTGAAGACTGGTATTTTTTTTACAGAATATCATAGTATAAAGAGTTACACAACAATCATTCGGTGATTCAGTTAGCTATTATGGGCTCCCATAGTCAATTACCCTTTGGATGCCTACGTTGTATCATACAGAATATTAATGTTAACAACGCTTAATTTCTACGATTGTACCGACAATCGCAGAAATTAAGCAACTGAAGAAAGATGAAATTTTTTATCGTACAAGTAACGCTATCTGTGAATATGTTTATAAAGCACTTATCACATGATCGTCGGGCGCGAACGCTTGACACAATATTTTAAAAATAAGTACAAATAAGCCAATTCAAGTTTAAATGTAATATAATTTACTCAAATAGTGACTATCCTTTTTTAATTATTATTATGTAATTATATTGTATTTTCGAAATTTTAAATATTATTTATTATAGGTGTACTTGTTATTTTAAAAGTTTCTACTTTATGTTAGGGATATATTAATTGTGAGATTTTAGAAATAATCAAAATAAAATATAACTAAAAATATTAATAATGTTAAATAATATATTACAAAATTAATAATAAAATATTTCACAATTTACTATTTTATAGGTGCCTATAAATTTAATAGTTTGTTTCAAGAGAAATCTAACTTACCGAAAATAACAAAAAATGACACAAAAAAAAAAACACCGTCACACACTACTTTTGCCGCGTTGCTCAGTCAACTAGTTACGAGTCTGTGTGAACGTCTGACAAAATATACTTGTTCTACTGACTGATAACAAGGTGCTTGTTCGTCTACGTCTCTAAACTCTATTGCTGTCACGTCTCTATATCGCATGTCACGCGAGCGCGGTGTCCTTTGCCTTGAAATTTATCTAGAATTAATAAAAGGAATATGGATATTACCCGTAGGGAAGGGGGGAAAGATGATAATTGTCATGGATTGTGCGCAATGTCCGTGGGCGGCGGTAGTCATCAAAAGGCACCGATTACTGGTTTGCCCCCTTATGTTATTAAAAAAACCTATCAAATAATAATTGTATACATTTCTGAATATACTTAACTGAATTTATATTATAATTTTCTAACAAGCTAAATGCTGATCTTACGATAGTACTGCGAAAACCGAATGTGCAACTTCGGTGTTTGTGCAACAACGTAATTTGTACGTAGGTGTTACAGTATTATGATATGATATGGCTAACATTTAAAAGATACCACAAGAGACGAACACTACTATTGTTTATTATTACATCACCAAACATTAGACACTGTTCAGTAGGTTTCTAAGATAGACCTAACCACAAGTTGGAACACAACTAAAGCACGGCCTATTGTATCATGACATGTTATTACGTAAAGCCTTAGAGAAACATTAAACAACCTACTTAGTATGAAGTGATACTTAATGAAGACTTTAATATTTTTATGAAACTAAAATAAGTGCATAAATGCCCCCCTGAAATAAATAGGACGTTGGAGATAGAATTTATAAGACAAACATTAACTAAAAGGCGATTCGTCTATCATCGCCTTTCAGTTAATATCCTTATCTATTAAAAATAAAAGAAGTAGATGTGTAGTTTTCCACTAAAATAATATGTAAATTGTACACTAACTGTTTTAATATGCGCTACGTATTCAGATATTCAATATATTATAACAACGAGAGAGAGAGAGGTTCAACGCCTGATTTAAACAGCATGCAATGAAACACATGTAAAGACTAAAACATAAACAGAAATATATAACAACACTGAATCTTGTAATGTGTAAAATATATGGCTATAATAGAATAATGACAATAAATCAGGCAACTTCAATAATATTTACAACATACAAGGGGTTTTAAAAAGGAGGACCTTCGCGCAGGTACATACGAACTCATATAATATAATCGTCAATAAATATGTATGTTATGCACATCTGAACAATGGCTGAAGAATTACAAACCGTGAAACTGAGAACAATTGTTACTTAACTCAAGAAATACGAAATTAATCCGTTACCTTATCACAAACGTTCTCTGAAACTCTAAAATGGGATAAATTGCTTGAAATTGTCAAAAATAAAAATGTGACATCTGTGGCCTTTCATCAATTACGTATGGATGATTTTGATTAAGATTAAACAATATCTAACACCCCTACACCCATGTAAGGTTTCGTATTTTTTTTATAACCGAAAAAGAATATTAGTTAACTATTAAATTACTATTGTACAACTGTAAATTATATTTACTTTAGTGTTGTTATATATTGCTATTTATGTTTTAGTCTGCATGGGTTTTACTGCATGTTATGTATAAATCAGATTTATTTTGTAATTTAACCTCTCATTGTTATAATATATTGAATATTTGAATAGGTGACGCATATTAGAACAGTTAGTGTACAATTTAAAGTAAATGAATAAAATACACTATAATAAATCAGGATGCCAGTTGTCTGCTAGTGAGTAAGGGCAGGTGGAGAAGTTCATAGCATCTATTCTGCAATTTTATTGATTGTACATTATATAAACGCCTTAATAATATAAGTGTACTTCAAATATTTATAGAATAGTCTTATCCATACATGAAACAGCCTGTTAACCTATCAGACGTCAGCTTCTATCAGTTTACGTGGTTGTCTGGTGTCGTGTTCCGTGACTTACCACTTGTCAGCCACGGAACGTCACAAACAAACAAGTAACAGTCATCGATATGATTGTACTAAATACTATAAAGGTTTTTGGGAAATTTAAAGCACTTGCTCGGAACTATGTTTCCACTTCATGTTCGCTCGAAGCCCAGTACAGGTAATATAAATATATATATTTTTACCGTATTTGAAGTAAGGTTTGCACAATAACCCGCCACTATAAAGCAAGTGCTAGGTCGTCGGCCCTATATAGTGGCGAGACTATTCTGTTAACACCTTCACTTCTTCTAGATGTCTCTTATGAAACACAAGTTATGCCCCACGGTTTCACCCGCTGCAAATATATAGTAGAACCATTCAATGTTTGAGTGAAAAGTATATTTTATGTTATTCCATATCGTAATCCATATCTGTACAAAATTTTAATCAAATCCGTTAGTTTTGCTGAAACAATAAAAAACACACATGAAAATTTTCGCTTAGACTATTCAAGACTAGTAGATATGATGAGAAGATTATGTAAGGTTACAGGTTTAATTTCAAAATAGATATTGACACAATCAAAATTTACAACCGTAGTGAAGTTACAACGAAATATCATGACTGCTGTTTTTAAAAAGCTATCCTTTCATAGATTTGAACATTAGTGTGTTGTATGTGAACACAGATCTTTGTTGTTGTTTTTGAAAACATCGATTTTCTGCTCAAAGAATCAACATTTATCATTTTCGTCAATATGGAATTTTCTCTGATGAATGTATGATGCGACAAGTGAATGATTTATGATTGCAGCAGATACAAGGGATCGATCATTGCGATAAGCCAGGCCTATGACCGATAATGTATTTCATAAATAACTTATTTTTCTAGAGACGCGACAAAGTGATATAATCTATGCACGTACTTAGATACATGGGCTGTACGAAGAATATATCAGACGCATTTGTGGCGCAAAACATGAGTACGTATTAAAATGTCGTCTCGGCCTAACTTTGGCTACGGTGGCCATCTCTATAGAGTCTAGCCAACTGCGAAGGCAGTACGGTACACAGGCGTGCGCTGACACAAGAGCCTATATATGTATCTTAATGTGGTCTTCATTTAGAGGAGAACCACCTCCCCATCTGGTATATACAGGGGTGTATCACCGCCCACTTCTTGACTTAAGACTAGGAAATGTTAGAAACTGAAAAAACCCAATGAGACATTTAGGTCTGAATCCGGGGAACATCTTAAACTAGAACATACTTGGACTGCCAGTACCAGCCACCAGCACATCTGGCGGTGTTCTGATGACTGGTACTCACCTGTGGCGTAGGTATCCTTCTAACGTCTGCGTCATCGTATTTACTGCAACGTGATTTCGCTTTCCTGGCACATCGGCCTTTGTCTCTTCAGAGTAGTAGAAGATTAGAGGACTTATTATTCCACCAGATCTCTGCTTCTTCAGCGAGCCTACTTTGATCAGATAAGTCATTAAGTTTTTTGGCGGACTTATATAAACCTTATATAAATCTAAAACTATGTTATTTGGGATGTGCCTTTTCACTGTGCCTTGGCGGAAATGGGTCCCCGGAAACAACCATCACGTGGGTGGTCGTCAGTACATATTGTATCTGTACAATACATCTGTACATATTACAAAGTTTCCGAAAGCTTTTGACTGGTAGTGATCGAGTTGCTTGAAATCTACTAAACGGATTTTCATGCGGTTTTCACCCTTGGATAATCTGGTTGCCGAGGAGGATTTAAGTGTACAATTTGTTAAGGTTTTAATTTTTTGGTAACACGCCCCACTAGGACCATTAACGAGCGAAGCCGGGGCGGATCGCTAGTAAGTATTAAGCGCCGGCGTGAACGTTTGGGCTCATGGAGAGAGTATAGCCGAACGTGTGTGCTGTAGTCTGAATTGACGAGTGTCTGCGTATCCCTACACCGGATGTGCGGTGTCGTGCCTGAGAGCGTGTTTGCTGAAAGTGTTTGACAGTAGCCGTGATGTGGTCGTATTCGTCCCACAGAACGTGCCTGGGACTACAACCAATGATAGATACAGTTTGAAGTATACTCCACAACTTTTAATTAGAGGGTTGGGGGACGAGGCACCCGATCGAAATACTCAGTTGAGATGTCTTTGAAATGACCTCTATCAGCAATTCAAAGTCAGGTCGAGATTCCTATCGTACCACGGACAGCCGGTGGCCATTCCCAGGAGTCGATTTTGTACTTTTTGTAACTTCTCTACGTGATAGGGTCAGCGACTACTACGCTGGAATATGTCAGAATCTGGTGGATACAGACTTTGTAGAGCGTAAGCTTGTTTCCAAGTGACATGATACTTTAAGCATTTCGAACACACACACGCACACATACACACGCACACACACACGCACACACACACGCACACACACACACGCACACACACACGCACACANCACACACACACACACACACACACACACACACACACACACACACACACCCACACACACACAAAAGTGCAAGTCGGAATCGCGCACGAAGGGTTTCGTACTATTATTTTTAGTACTTCATGTTGCCGCGCAACAGCCACACACCAAGCGGCTCCAGGTACTATTTCTTATTAATTAAAAAATATAAAAATATACGTATTTGGTATTATGGTAAAATATAAAGTATGCGAAAAGCTTGTAAAATATATTTTCACTTTTCATCCCGATATTTACACGGAATCGAAATATGCGAGTGAACCCGCGTTGCGTCACTAGTTATTGGATAAAATTATCGTCCTAACTACCGAGACTATACCTAATTATATTTTAGTAATATTTACTTCATTGCATTGTGTGCAGAACTTACATTGTTTGTGATGTGATAAACAGACTTAGGAAATGTTTTTTAAGCCATCCTTCATGATACTGACGGCCTTTAAGTATGAGATCAACGACCTAGAATCATCGCAGGCGATAGGCATAGACAAGTGTCACTGGCATATGTCAACACTCTACATAAACCTTCTGGGTCGGTGTGTACAAATAAAATAAGGCAGTTTTAATTCGATTTGGTGGTGGGTGTTGTTTTCAAAAAACAACACAACAACTTCATGCCACTTTACTAATGGGGTAGGCAGACAGACAGCGAAACGGAGACAAGGCAGGTATGGATCGTGATCTGTGATGCTTATAGCTGATGGTGCACTTTATAATAAGTGTCATTTTACATTGCATCCGAATTGGGTCGGCACGTCCGGGGAGCTGCCTCTTGCACCTCTCCTCTCTCCGTTCTCGCTCGTCGTAAGACCAACGTGGGGACATGAGGGTCGGTAGTCCTCAAATGGCTCCGATTTCTTGTTTGCCCTCTATACATGAAAAACATTAATATTCAAAAATAAGGCATACGAAAGGCTCTTCGACGCTCTTCTAATTTTTTTCCTAATTCAGCGCAAAATAAGCTGAAGTGTCTTAGGTTGATTTTAGTCCCACGCCGACGGCACGCGCACCGTCAGCGCTGATGGCCGAGATATATGAACTTAATAAAATAATAATAAAACGCCTTCAGGAAGTGCTGCAAAAAAATACAAAAAGTACATATATTATGAGGAATTAAGCTTCCTAGCACCAACAGCATTCTCAACTGTTGATGAATGAAATCATACACTCCCCATACCTTCCCTCACCCTCAGTAAATATAGATAATACATTGGATAGACTGGTATCTTCAGAAAATACTCAAGAGGGTGAACAGAATGACCGCGGTGTTGATTCAGCATCATTACAGAAACCTGGTCTGAAAAAGAGAAAAGGAAACCCCCCCGAAAACAAATCCAGAAAGTTATCTATTTGAAAAAGAATTATTAACTTTATTAAGTAATCAACCACCAGATCTTACTGCTGACGACCTGGCTTTTTTCGCTTCTTTAGGTCCAATTTTAAAATCTTTTGATATAGGATAAAAGCTAGAGTTTAGATCGAGAGTGCTGCGCGAAGCCATGGATATTCGAAATTTCAACAGATCAAATAGCTCAAATAGCTCTTACTCCAATGACGCAAGGCCTACACTCGACACGTATGCATCGTCATACAGTTATCAGACTCCAGGTTACCAAGGGTACGAAACGAATGATGCGAGTCCAGGTTACTCTGGTTGTGAAACAGCTAGACGTACCGATGAATAATTATATTATGTTTAATTACTAATAATATGTCACTTATGTTATTTTTTTTTGTCTTTCCTATAATATGAAACATAACAATAATAAATACCTATGTTGTTTTCTTAACTATACTTTGCCATGATTATACATTATAAAACGAGTAAATATGTTTTTTCTTACCTTAAAGTCACCATTAGTCGTTCAATCGGTGGTATAGGCACGATTCGTAAGCTGCAATGGACCAGTTCATCCTGTATCTTTGCCAGAAGTTCGTCATAAGTTCTAGTTGACATTCGAAAGTAATTAAAGAATTTATTTTCGTCGGCCCTCAAAGTGCCATATAACAAGACAAACTCTCCTGCAACGGCTCTCTGCTCAATCAATGGATAAACATGAATGGAGTCTTCGTCGTTGCCGGTTTTTATTTTTTTGGGACACATAGTACAAAGCAGCAATAATTAATACACTCTGCGTTTTGTCGTCGTCTGTACGGTAAGGGGGTCAGCACGATACTAAAACCAGCCTCGCTGAGCCTCAGCGCTGACAAACAACGCGCTGAGCTATGAGCGCTGTCAGTGAGCGTGAGACGAAAATCAGCCTAAAATCAGACATACTCACTTCCTCGTATACCTACCAACTTTTTATTCTTAAATTAAATATTCTGTGCCCACATTTTTATGTAGTAGGCATAATGAGAAATCACTTTCAGTAACCATCGACGCCCATAAACATCTACACAATTGTTATAGAGTTTTGTAGTCCTCATCAATTCCTTCCCCTCCAGGTACACCGGAAACTTGTAAACCACATGAAACGCGTGCGTGTGAGTAATCTTGGATGCTTTGCAGCGGTATTATGTGAATGAGAGGTATCTCCCTGATTACACCAGCCCAAAGTGGCTGCTATTCCCTTCTAATCAAGCTCGTTAGAATTTACGTCCAACAAAAATACAACAGATACAGTTTAATACAGTACAGCGCCATCTACACTACAGGATTATGGTTCGGCCTAAATTTTTTTATATATTAAAAGTGCCATCTATTGTATCTTTAAATAACTATTGTTAACATACTTCTAGCTTCATGTCGCTGGATGGCAGGCCAATCGTAAAGCTTTAGATTACATCTACCGAACAACAGATGACGTTAGACTGTAAATTTAGACCAAAGTAATTTGATATAAACGTAGATCAAAACAATTTTACATTTTGAGCTGAATAATCTGACTAGGATGTCAGGCTTTGTAGTTACATCTAGTTTTAAGATCGAATGGTCTATTGAAGGTCAAAACTATCATTTTATCGAATGCCCAAAAGAAGAGGATGGAAGAATAGAAGAGAAGTTAGAAGTTATAATCATGTGGCATAAGAGGAGATAAACTGAAATGTTGACTATAGCAAAATTCAGGGTGTCCGTTTCTTACGTAATTTTTTTAAATCCAGCGTGACGGTGTGCGAGCCCGTTGATATATATGATTATATACTTAGAAATTATTTAATTAATGTGTTCTTCATGACCCGTGATAGGCTGATATTTCCAATATTCAAGTCCTTGGCACTCACTCATCACGTGTGATATAGTAAATACTTAGAGACCCCCAACTTCCTGCCATCGTTGTCAATGCGAGGTAAATATTTCATTATTGATAGTCAATTTTAAGTATGGATATTTTTTGGTATGAGAACCTTTTTTGGTCTAAAGGCAATGGACTGTTTATTTTTTTTGTGAGTTTACTGCAGCAAACTGCATTTTACCCTTAGAAAACGCACGTCGAGGTAGAAATGTGATTTGTAAAATCACGTGAGCAGTGTCCCGGACAAGCGTAACGCCTACCGCGCTTACGTCGCTTGACACATTTAACTTTAATGTTCATTTGATTAAACACCAATCGCATGTCGGAACTGACCCACTCATTTGATGATCTAATATTTTTGTATCTGCGCCTATAAACATTCGTAAAGACCCTTGAGCTGATGATTTGCGCTACTTCACCCATCTCCATCCTTCACCGGACTCTTAGAACACAACACAAACTTTATTGCGACACAAAGCCACAGCATTTTACATACTTACAATAACATTTAAAGAGAGTTTCTAGTAAAATAAGAAAGCATTACTGTCACTTTACACTGATCCTAAGCGTCTAGTGACCTGCCAGCCCATTTGGCCTGCACTACAATTAAATTTTTTTTAAACTTTCATAGTAATGAAAATAATAATGTAAGATCATCAAGGAAAACTACAAACATTACTCATTGGATATTAAGAGAAAATTTGGTAAGTGTGCGCTTGTGATGTTTGATTACATAACCATTTATTTTCCAGCGGGTTAAAGGGGTGCTAACGCTCACGATTAAAATTAAACATGGTCACAGTTAATTAACAAAGTGATCCAATTATCCTTCGGTCGCGTCGGGTCAAATTAACTTACCAGCGGCGAGATAATCCGCGGCACGCGTCTAGCAAGCGCTAAGCGACCCATATCGGTACTTTCATACGTGCATATTATCGACGCTGCATTTGCCTTTGCGGCTTAAAAACATTATAAGTTTTTCTTTACTGCAAATATGAAACAACCTGTCACCCTCACACCGGTTGACTAACATCTACCAAGTTAGTCAACCGGCAGAGAGAACTGAATGCCACACGTTACAAACCGCATATTTGTATTCCTTCCTTAATATGTTTTATCTATCAATACATATGACACAAGGTCCCCAAATGCTGGTGTTTGCATGTGATTGATTTTCTCAAAATATACTGTGCGGATATTCATGCGCGTCTCTTTACCAAGGAATAGAGTGATTCTGATTCCCGGCAAGGTCTTAGTGTATATGTAATTTGATGGGGTAGCATCAAGTAGGTAGTATATTTTTGACAAACACGAGGAACGAGAAATGCATAAGAAAGGAATAAAATTGTCTAAGATGTTAGGGTTGACGAGTTTAAAGTCTTAAATTAATGCTACATTAAAATCTTTATAAAATAAGTTTTCAATGATATTCGGCTAAAGCGTCTGTTCCCTGTATTACAGTATAGTTTGCTCATCGTAGTTAATATTAATTTTCGTTACTACTCGCGACACGATTCTAAATGGTAACTAGTAAATTCGTAAAATATACGTTTATTAAATTTTCTAATAAATATATGGACGGAACCGTTATGTATTTAAGGTATAGGAATCAACAGATTTTAAATATTTTAAAGTATAAAAATTGCTCATTTATTTCCAATACAATCTTATTACATTAAGTCAAGATTATTATAAAGTTATTATATACGAGTTCATTTCTTATGGTCCATTAAAAGTATAGCGAAACATTTCATCTGTGTAGGTAGCACAATGTGATTTCCGTCGCCGTTTTAAACCGCAGTACGTATGTCACTCCACTAACTATCGCATTCAAAACGATTGTTGGGGAAAAACGATTTTTAATTTGTTCTCAACGCTGAAGAGGGCGGGAGGTGTGCGAGTGACACATTTGATTCTAACACAATTTTATTGATAACAAGAGGGGACTTTATACTTTATAATAAATTAACTTAACTTTTCCATAAGGTAGGTAAAGTTTCTCTGGTTTTACGTCGGGAACTTCTGCTTAGAATATTTTACATTATTCTACTATTTGGCTTCCTAAAATATCATTATGTAACCTTCACAAATATAAACTTAAAACTAAGCTTTTAAATGTTTTAGGCATCCTAATGTAAAAAATAATGCGTCTTCAAAAATTATTGTACTAAATTAGGCGAGCCTTTATCATTTACAAATTGTTTCATCTTTGTAACTTACATTTAATTTACTTATCATAAGAGATGACTTACAGAAAGTTTGCTTTAAATTTTCAAACCGCTCATCACTTATCATTGGCCCGGTATCTATCACACTTTCGGCGTCTAACCAAAGGTTAAGCAGACTCGACTGCAATGCAGTCATTACGGGCAAGTCTGCGTAACCTTTGCTTCAGTGGATGTTTATGAGCATCAGTATTCCCTAGAGATATCGACTATATAAAAATTACTCTTTACCGCAAAAGATACCAGTAGCCGCCAGCAGTAGTACTCTGCGGTATAGGCGACGTGAGAATATGAGGAAGCTTCCGGAATGCTGCCCATCCCAACTGAATGCTTCTATCGGCTTCCTTCTCAAAGTTATATCTACCTAATTGCAATAATTGCCCGATGTAGTCGTCTACGACTTCGAGAATAGCACCATCGACGATGACCGGCCCAGGGAGAACGTGTTCGTTGAATATGATCTTCGTCTTAGCCAAGTTCATCCTAAGGCCAATACGCCGGGAGGATTCATTTAGGCTGTGCAACATTTCCTGAAAGCTCTCTGTAAGTTAATTCACAAATAAGAGGGCTTGTGGGCCTCACAAACCGCGATCAAGGGTCTCGTCGTACCGTCCCAACAAGACTACAACAGACCATGGCACTGTGCACCATGAAATCGTTTAAATTAACGGGTCTCCTCGCTCAGGTAGTGTACACATTGATTTACATAGATTACATAGTAAGGGGCATCCCCCCACCTGACCGAGAGTTACAATAATGTGTTTATACTTCATGACATTTCACACAAGTTGGTGCATTCAAATGGTATTTGTTACGACCTACACCTGCAGCGATCTGCGGTTTCTTGCCTCGGTAAATGGGCTATCTATCGCCGAAAACATTTGATGATTTTATCATAATTTTATCTTTTGTATAAACCTAGGTACAATTAAGTCCAGAATAAGAGAAGGTTGTGTGGTGTACTTCTGTCTATCAAACCTTTCGGCACAAACCTACACCAGAGTAAGACAAGAGCTCGCAGGCTGTCACACTCACCTCTGCTGTAGTGATAAAATTAAGTGAGGAGGGTACGACTATATAACATCTAGCGAGAGACTCCCATCTGGCTACAACCTGCTCTGGTCTAAGGAGAAAAAAATCTTCTCTGCTCTTCTACTTTCCACTATTTTCTCTTCTCTAATCTTATGATTATTTATTTTTCACACATAAAGAAAGGCTAACAAGCCAGCATTCGATCCCACTATGCCATCACTTTCCCAGCGCACACGCGCACGCACACTCACACATGTACAAAACAAACAAACACGTAGATGCTCTGTACAGTACACCTCATCATCTATAAAGTAAATCCGTAGTATTCGAGTATGTGATCAATTATCATCATTGCTCTAACTGGTTTAACGTCTCTGAATTTTGTAATAAATAATATAAAGAAAGGCCCTAAATAATTAATATACTTAAAAACGACCGACTTCCTACTACTTCAATTCAACCTATGCTGGGATTATTTCCTACTACTTCAATTCAACCTATGCTGGGATTATTTCCGACTACTTCAATTCAACCTATGCTG
>JAFELO010000259.1:522281-585654 GCA_017140195.1 Eumaeus atala | reverse complement strand
GGGATTATTTCCTACTACTTCAATTTAACCTATGCTGGGATTATTTCCTACTACTTCAATTCAACCTATGCTGGGATTATTCTCTGTTCAAGTGATGATCCCAGTCGGTTTTAGATCAAAGTGTATCTTTAAAAAAAAACATAAGCGAAAACGAAATAATTTGATACTTTATCAAGACATTTTCTAACCTCTAGTAACTTTACAAAGGAGAAATATAAATTAAACATCTAAACAGTAAAGGAAACGCTGAAATGGATTTCGTAATGAGAACAGTTGTGTGTGTGCTAGAAAGAGAAAAAATATAATTCAACACAAAGCCAAGTAATTGTAGACAATAGAAGCTGAAAAAGACGTTTCCTTTAACAAGATTTCTATCTACGAGTGTTTCGCCGGAGGACTCGTCGACAAAGTAAACATGCACTCGTATAAACCACACTGAGGTATTATTTCCAGAGCCGATAGGTCTAACATTGAATGAATAAACTTTCAACAAATGAAGCATGGTGTTGTCTTGTGGAAGAGACTTTGTGAACGCACGCGAAGCGTAAAACAAGATTTGTCAAAGTATAATTAGGGTCCACTAAAAGTTGACCCCCGCGTTCGATAACATGTTAAAGTAAAACAGACTTTGTACATTGGTTCTCAATTTTAACATTTGATGTAAGTTGGAAGTGTTTGAAAATGGATCTATTATGAATATGTACATTTGATGTACTTTTGAGTAGGTAATATACGTGTAGTCTCCTATAGTTCAAGTGAGTAATAATTACTTGTTCATTATTTAGACTGGTTGATATAAATCTATACGATATGGACTGGATAGATTTATGTCAAGCAGTCAAAATAACATCACAGAACATTTATGTACCTGTATGTATGTAATGTTTTGTGTCAACGCCAAAGTGATATTTCTAGAAATCATGAACTGAAATTCAAACGTCTTAACTTCATATCCTACTAATGTGGTAAATACGAACCTACGTATGTTCGTTTGTTATTCTATCACACTTGCTCTATTTAGGAAGAGGTAGTGCTATGCTGCGTAGGAGGAGGTAGTGCATACATGTATGGTGCATGACACTACATCTTATGCAGAGAATTGGGTCGGTACGACCGGGGAAGTACCTGTCGCTCACTTTATACCGGCGTAAAGTGACTGCGTCACTGAAGCGTTTCGTGCGGTTTCTGAGTAGTCGGTGGCCCATTGGGGGGGATGATAGAAGAGCAAATCGTTCCGATTTCTCGTTTGCCCCCTTATGCCAGAAAAAGAGGAAAAAAAAAGGTATGTTAATTAAGTTATCATCGCAGTGATTTAGCATTCTGCCTCGATTCTGTGATACTGGAGTGAGCAGTGGTGTGAGCGGTGAGCCAAGACCGTCTAAACACATGCATCGAGACGAGGCAGAGAGTGTCTTCTGAGCATATTGCGAGACGTAACCGAACGCGTTTAGTGTATAAGTGTACTGTGAAGTGCGCCCCCGATGTCTGGGGGTGACGAATGTGCTGTCAACGGGTTAGGGGTGAACGAGAGGGTGTTTTGAACTTTCTTTTATTACTAAGTTTACTATTACACTTTCTGTTCCTTTTGATGTTATTAAAATGTGTTATTTTGTAACATATAATATGCCGAGATACTGAGTTGTGTGTATTTGATTCAGTGCAGGTAAAGGTCGGGTCAATAACCTACACCTGTCACAGTGTATGGTACATTCCAACAACAGAGATAGATGTACCTATCTGTTTGTAAACGGTTGATGGCCCTGAACTGTCTATTAAAGTAAGAAAATTTTGAAATAATTTTGAAAAAGTGTGGTGCACAGTTCTAGCTGTCTACGCCATGGCCTATTAGGGAAGTGGTGAGTTTGTGTGTGTGTGTGTAGGTGCGTGTGTGTGCGTGCGTGCGTGTGCGTGCGTGCGTGCGTGCGTGCGTGCGTGCGTGCGTGTGTGTGTGTGTGTGTGTGTGTGTGTGCGTGTGTGTGTGTGTGTGTGTGTGTGTGTGTGTGTGTATTAGCAACAACGTCCACACAGTATCGTTCTTTTATTCGTTGCTAAACAGCAAACAGCTAGCAATAAGACAAGAGGTGTGGCATCTGTGTTGTTGCACCATCAGATAGACGAGTAATTAATTTATTCGGCAAATTGGAAGAATCAGAGCCGCCACAGACGGACTGGTTAGAGCAGTTGCGATCGACGGCACGAGCGATTTGCTGGTAACTGCAACACGACTGCTCTCATGCCGATAGTCACAACTACTCTAAGCATTCCGTCTATGGTAGCCATTAGATTATTTTGATTCGCCTCCACTTGTGTAAATTTTCTTCTTCTACCTAGACCACAGAACATATTTAATTTGCATTTTCATATGTTTTGTCAACCCTAACGCAATATCAATAACTGACCGAGGGCTGTTAAAAAGATATAAAAAAGTAATAAAACGCAAGCCACAATAAAAACCACAATAAGGGAAGGGTTCCGCGGGATCGACCCCAAAAAAACATCCCTCACAAATAAGAACATTTTCGCGAAGGATGCGATACTATTTGCATAATTTTATTGTCAACTTTAGATTATTCACAATTTTCTTTTCGCTTTTCTTTATGACCTTTTAAAAAAAATATTTTTTCGGAATTAGTTTATTTTCTAAAAGGCCTACACGACTGAGGTAATCTCCTATTATATTTTGTGGGACTTATGAAAGTGTTGAACGGTCAGTTGGGGGAGATCATATCCTCATTTCCTTTATTAGAGTGGGCGCCCATGAGCTAGCATTACTATTATTGTTTTCCATGCTTTGCAGACTGTGTGTTCGACTCATTGTCATTATGTAAATGACTATCTTTTATTAATATAACGGATATTTTTAAGAATCGTTCCTTACGCGGAAGAGGCCGAGGAGTGAAACTGATAGAACAGGCTCAAGGCGGCAAAACTGATGGTACTGCTTTCGACATTGGAAACAATAACAACAACCTCAATCTCTTATAGATCTGATATTGAATGAATGTTGAGATGTGTTATGGTACTCATCTCCATCAGTGGAGGAGGTAGGGAAGTGAACAGTAACTATGTCAGTGGAAAGTGGTCGGCTTCATCAGAGAGTCGCAGAGCGCTCGAGTGCTGCGACGTGCTCGCGCTTCACGAGTCCTGTTACAGGGACGTACTTACAGCGCAATAATTTAAAAATTATTTTTTGTCACGAACATTTTTTTGTAATAAGGGTCAATTCATACTAGCGCAGAGTCGAAGCGCATCGAAGCGTCAAATTCCTCACAATCAAAGCGAAGTCGCACGAATGCGCGCGTATTCGTGTGAATTAGCGCGAGAATGCGCGCTTTTTCGTGGCATTAGTGATGGACACCAGTTGCCAGTTGAATCTCGTTGTTGAAACTCGTATTTTTGGACCAAATAAATTAGTTTCTCGTCGTTTCCCATTGTGATTCACTTTGACACAAGACAGTTTCCGTACGATTCTGATTGCCGACTGACCAGACGGCGCGTAGTTCGCCTAATAGCCGCTTGGCTTGGCGCGAATGCGCGCGCACCAATCAGAGTTGCTCGCGCGCAGGCGCGCGAATTCCCTCGAATGCGCGTGAATTCGCGCGTCTTTTTTTTTCCTTGGAAGAAATATGTGCATTACGTTGTGGAAATAAGGGTGATTTTGCTATATTAAGTTTCGGATTTACGTTTCGATGCGCTTCGACTTCGATGAATTGACCCTAAAAAAAAATTCACAATATATTATAACTTTATTGACTTCTATTTTGCTGCCGTCTTTTAACAATTTATAGTTTTTCAATAAATTTATTTGCTTAATTTGCCTTTGTTTGTTTGAAGCTAAACTACATATGTAGTAGCTGTTTTTTTTTTCAGCTAAACACACATTGCGTTGCACATCACACGCATACGTAGTAATTGTTAAATAACTTAAGTGAAAACTTCTTTAAGCATGTTGGGCGCTTATTAGGTGAACGAAAATCATGGAATTCGCTTCATCGTCTCGTCACACTGACCATCGTTTAATTTCCGTTGGTAAAATATTCCAAGGTAAGAGATAAAGTCGCGAACGAGCGCAAGGGAAGCCATCAAGTTATGTGGCTTGTGTTTTAATAATCCGCCACATTATCTTACTTACAATTAAATACATATCGATTCCTAAACCAAATCCGTCCCTGTATTGCCACCATGATAGTATTTTGTTAGTCGGCAGCTTTGTAGCAGAGACGAACACTTAACCAGTGCTTCTGTCCCACTCTGGTGTGAGCTGGAGAGTGGGATGGCACGCCGTCATGGGACACTGGACAATATTTGATCACTTATTGGCTACAATGGTACGGCCGGAGAGGTTGGACACTTGACTTTGTGATATTTTTACTTTGTTTACTGTACCGCATTTTTTAGTCGACCAACTTAAAAAAGGCCACTGTTTTATTTGACAGATATTGCCCGGTACAAAAATACAAGTTCTTGTAAGAGCGTAAACGCCGCGAGCGGTACTTATAAAGTATCTATCAAACTCAGGTATTTATTATAGATATCGAAAAGGATTTCTATGGTATTTACTTACATTATATTCAATTTTTATAAACTTATACGTACGGGGGCGGTCTTAATTAATTACGTACAAACTTACAGGTTTCCAAGACATTACCGTAATAAGTAGGTACTCTTAGGAAAGAGTTCATTCTTCAGCAGTTTCATCCATACCTATAAAATCTCAGTTTTTACATATGTAAGAGGTTGTGCCATGCTGGAATGTAGCAGATTTGGGCTCGCACGACTGGGGAGGTGCCGTTCACCTTATACCGTCGTAAAATGACTGCTTGGTTGCTGCAGCTTCCTCTAAGAAGGGGAGCATCCGAACTGAGATAAACTCGTCAGCATAATCTCTATGTACATGTCAATGGGTGTCGTTAGTTACCTAACGGCTCCGGCTCCTCGTCCGTCCCGCTGTGCTATGAAAGGAGAAAAAACGATCAATGTGATTGACGTTAAACGTTCACGTGGTGACTTTAAATCGTCCGAATATGTTTAACGTAGGTAATTGATGGTTAAATAATATTGATGAGCAGAATGATGTATTGCACAGTCATGAGTCTCGTACGGTATAATTGAATGTGTCGATGGCAATTTTAACATGAAATAAAATTATAATGTTCAGGGGAAAGGGGGGGGGGGGCTGATGATATGTTTATGTAGAAAATAAAAATTTTGCAGTAAGAATATTACAAGCATTGTATAATATTATTACAAAGATATTTTTTACAGTAACATGAACCTCAATATCATAGCACTCACTACGAAGTAGTGCCACGCTGTGTTGCAGCCGTATTGGCTGGTACGGCCGGTGGGATACCTCTCGTTCACATGACTTCGCCTTAAAATGATGGCTATGCTGTTGCATATCGTTCGATTTGATCCGATGGCCCTTTGAGGGGAAGAGAAAACGAGGACATTGCATCTGCATGACATTAATGTGGATGGCTATGGTCGTCGGTAGTCGTGCTCTGATTGCCTTTTGCCATAAAATACGGGGTATATCATTAAAAAAATACAAATTTTTAATATCACAATTTATTTATGTATAAATAATAAGGAATATTTGGTAATACAAATAAAACTAAATAATTGAAACATCATTGCCGGCAGCTTAATATAAAACTATTTATTTGATGTCTTCATTTACCTATTACACTGTCTCTGGTAATGGATTATGGATACTTACAGAATGAGTAAAATTCTAACTGTATCAACCCATACTCCACTTTTTCCATGACAAGGGTTTGTCATTGAATTGATATGCCAAAGTTACCTCAGTATTAAGAACTGGTTACATAACTACCTACATAGAGACCGTACACGAATTATAGATGGAGCACATAAAGTTACCTCAGTATTAAGAACTGGTTACATAACTACCTACATAGAGACCGTACACGAATTATAGATGGAGCACATAAAGCGGGTAAAAACGAAAGAGTGACTATACCTTAGAATGGATTCGTACTCGTAGCTGCTAGGTGACTCCGGATATTGTACAATAAAATACCTTCAGCCACTAGTTACCGGCAGTCGCACGATCGATGTTATCAATATCGTTAATACATGCCATGGAATAATCTATGTATATAGACGAAATTAAATCGTAATAAGATCCATTTTTGCTCTCACGCCGATAGGTACATGTGATGACTGCGGTTAGAATATTTACGCTTAATCGTTTCACCATCAAACCATTCGCACGGAACAAATATTTCTGACGTATTAGGATCGATAAAGCTCGGAGACTAATGTTAAGCAAAATTTATTATAATTTTAATTTTACTGATGATTCTAAATTCCATCTGTTCACTAGTTCAATAGTACCATAACTACTCTGGCGCCGATGAAACTGTGAAGTCTGTTTATTGTAAATCGGCTAGTCGTATTATCATAGCGACGTATATCTCTATTCCTTTTAGGAACACGTCGACCGGTATGTATTCGTCGTGGTCATGCAGTCTGTTCGTCATGTGCTGCTTGGGAGCAAACCCGAAGGCCGGTATGCCCAGGTCGCGCACGTAGAGCATATCGGTCGTGGCGGGGCAGACGATGGGCAGCAATGTTATACCTCTGAAATTTAAAACGGAATTGTTGGTTGGAGGCGCTAGGGTGACGAATCGATCAGTAATAGCTATTTTGTTATAATGTAGCTACTATGTTGACCATACTTTCAGTGTTCTTCAAATTCAGTGTGATTTCATAATTACCTCGACGACCATACCAAAGAAATAACTCGATCAAGTTGCGTTCGAGATCGAAGTTGTAGCTGATCCATTCTTAACACTCACTTCTGTTCGTTTCATAAGTGTTAATGTGCGTTTTGTTGCTAAGAATAATAACATAGACGTCAAAAATAATTACTTATATAATTAGATTCAGGTACTGTTATAAATGGCGTATGTGGCAAGACAATGCACGTCGGCAAATCATGTACACTCACGACATGGAGTAGGTAGGGACTGCCTCGTGGCCTATCCATAAGCATTTTCTAATAAAGACGGGACGGATCACAGGTTCCATTTCCCGGTTAGTACAAAAGGTCCTATTTGTAATAACAGTCCGAAATAAGGAAGTTGTGTTACACCCGCGCAGATTCTTGCAGAGCACTCGAGGCAGTCGGCCTGACTTCCCAGCAATGCCAGATTACCATCCCACAGGAATAGGAAAATATGTCTGTGTACACACTTGTGCAGTAAGACAGGAATGTAAATTAATAAAAACACTTTAAATGAAATTTGTATGACCATCACGCTATACCCGAGTCGGCGAACAGAGCAGTGCGGAGTGCCAGATAGGCACGTGGAATGTCAGAATCGTGGTGTAGGGCATTCCGTTCTCTCTGCACATGAACTGGGAGTGAAGATGTGTTGTTGAAATATGTTATTAAAATTACAATTGCGCCTAAAATAACTCTTAGCTTTGAGTGGAAAAGATACTTTATTACTTACAAGTCAGAGGCGACTTCTTTCATCGTTACCCAGTAGGGGTTGCTGTCATCAATCGCCGTGGCCGCCGACTCATCAACTCTCCTTAAGAAGATGACCTTAGTTCCATTACCAAGGGTACGGACCCACGAATTAACCTGCATTATAATTGGTATTTTTATTAATATCATTGCCTATGAGACCATGTTTACCATTTCTAAATAAAATTGGACTATTAGAGGGCGGGCGGGAGAGAAGGAGGGTATCTCATGTCGGCGTCGGAAATCAGCAGTGGTCTGCTCATTCGTTCCCTTATATTTAAAAAAAAACCTCATCACGCGTTATCTTGTATCTAAAAATGGTATTTTATGAAATTCCATTCATCATGACCAAGGCACTAACGCAAATTAAAAAATATAACGGCCTTTATGATTATCACTACAAGGCGGTAGACGGATGTATCAGTGAACATATTCCAGGGATTAGGCGGCTGCGACTTCACTACTAAAGAGACACGAAAATTACTTGTGCTCTATTAGTTACACATATATCAGAAGTGTAGAATATGCACTGATACATGTAATTAACGGAACGGCGGTAAGTCCGCGTGTTACGCCAGAGGTCGCGGGTTCGATTCCCGTCTAGATCATGGTTGTTTATATATGTATTACATGTATTTCTATAATATAAATCTTAAATAAATAATGTTTCTTACATCTATAAAACATTATGTATATTTTCGTTGTCTAGTACCTGTAGCACAAGTCCTTACGGTACTTAGCACAAGACTAGGCTAACGCGGTGTCATAAGTCAGCAGATATTATTATTATTATTTACATATAAGCATACATGCTTTCCAATGAAGGACATAAATATATTATTAATTATAAAATATTTAAAGTATACTCGTATACTTTATACCAACCATCTCATCCATATCTGTTGCGGTCATAGATGAAGATAATCTAACATCCACCACCACGCGCAATACGCTCGGTATTACATTATTGGCAACACCGCCCTGGAAAAAAATTGCAAAAATATATATATCATCAAATTTAAAAATACAAAATCCGACTGCCTTGAAATATATTTCATTGTGCACAATATGATTCAAATTATACAGACGACTCTATGGACATTTCAAATTAACAAAACAAAAAAAAAAAAAAAAAAAACGTTATATCGCTCAGGATGTTGCAGGGAACATAGAAATCTACACAAACATGGGCACACACACTCGCAAAACATTAAACCCCTCTTAAAGCAGTCGGGTAAGAACAAGTCAATAACTATGCTGTCTTATTACCCGACTACATTTACCGTATAGATGTAAACGTTAAGTAGGAATTGCTAATTTTTTTTTTTTGATTCCTAGCAACAATCGGGTGAAAGCCGCACTCTTTTCTTCAATACAAGAGAACAAAGCACTTAACTTAACATACATCCCAAAATAAAAGTAATTTACCATACATCCCAAATATGGTAGATACTTCATAACTTTTACTATGTAAGTAGAGGTAATAGAAGAATACCCTTTTCGGTATGGGACCCTAAAAACGAAATTATTCGTCAATTAATCAAAATAAAATAATTGTGCAATATGCACAATTATTTTATTTTTTACTTACCTGAATAGAATTTATATTAAGAGTGCAGTAGGCTCCGAAGTCAAGTGGTGATTTGGACTGTTTGATTAAAATCTGCTCACTTCTGAAGTTTAATGTCATATCCAGAAGTTTTTGAAGCTGATGAACAAAAAATAAATCCTCAGTACAAGAGGCAGACTATTTCTGTTGGACAACATTAGATTATATGTTGTGATTACAATAAAACTAGTTTTACGGATTTTGTGTTTGTTGTGATCCACGGTTACAACAAATACTGTAAAGCTTCTGAAACGTCGGGCCACTTAAATAATTAAATAAACCACAATAAAAACCGTAAAAGTAGTTTTATTGCAATGAGTATCATTCGCATGTTTTATTACAATGGGTATCATTCGCATAAAACTTAAGACTTCATACTATTATTTATTGTGATTTGTGAGATCACTAAATAATGAAAATTACCGAAGGGTAATGAATTATGAATTCATTATCTAGGATTGTTCTGTAGTGTCCTTAATCGGTGTTTTGATTTATGGCGTAAATTAAATTTATTTCATTTGATGGTTATTCTTGATAAAAGTGGTCACTCATGGAAACAAAACACCAGCTCATTTTATCTTCTTTCTTCGTATAGTAGATAATTTGTGTGAATTGATATGTATAATTTCTATTTCAGTAGGTCTGACTTCTGCTGTTGAAGCGAAAGGCAGGCCAATACAATACAGTTTCCCCGTTTTGTAAAGAGAACTCGTCGGATAAGTAGGTTTGGGGTCTATGTCGGGGGACTGCCTACCAACTCACCCGCAGATAGGAGGAATGCATCTCGATATGTACTCACATACACGATAGCATAAGTACTATATATCTTTAAAAAGTTATGTAAGTAAATATAAATTATTCTAAAGTCTATAAAAGGGGCTATACTTTCTGCATGATATCCTTCTCTGGCAAACTCGAGGGGTGACCGCTATTTTCACGTATGGTGATCTCCATTTCTGAAAGGATATAAAGCAAATTATTTTTGGAGTAAGTAACGAAGCTTGGGGCCAGTAGGTACATCCTCGTCAACATCGCGGAAAAGGGCCTTACTAACAATTTGAACACATGCGCGTTAGGATGACATTACAAAGAAAAATGTGTATATATTATTTTATTTTGCACATCTCTTAAATAGAATCTGTATTGTAAAAACGACTTAAAGTCATACACGTTAGGTTAACATACCGAAAAAATATCTTTATGTACAATCACGGATGCTTTACAATTACAGTTGAATATGAAATCGTATATCATGTATTTTTGTAAATCAATATGTATGATATGTTATAAAAGAAAGTCCCCATAAGCTGTCTGCCTCTATGTAACCGATTTTCATGTTGTTTCTGCTCATGCATAGAAAGAATTACGAGGAAAGTTTTAGTGTTTAATTTGGTTTCTGTGATTAACGTCGAAACCGGGGCAGATCGCCAGTACTTAATAACTGTGAGAATTACATATCATTAAGCACTTACATATCATTAAGCACTTACATATCGTATAGTGTAGTTATCGTAGAGCACTTGACATCACGATCTACGCGCCCGTTATCATACTTCACACTACGATATCTATCATTGCGGATGACCTAGATAAAATTGCATAGGGCCGTCTGAGAATAATCATTCTCATCATCAACATCATCGTCGTCGTCATTCTCATCATCCTCACCATCACCAGTGGGTTGACGTTCACTGCTGGACGTAGTCCTACTCTGTATATCACGAGCCACTTCCATCCAGAGCCTCCTCGCCACCGTAACGAAGTCATCGGTCCCCTATGTAGAAGGCCATCCAATACTCTGATTTTCAAAAAAACAACTCGTGGTACACGAGGAGCCCGCCGATAGTTACGTCCGCTTGGTACCACCATCATCATAGGCGCCACCGCAGCAGAACCGGCCTAGATATTTGGAGATTACTCTCACCATGCTGGCATGAAATTATTGTTGTATGTAGAGATTCGTGTGGTTTGTGAAAGTCCGGTAGTCCTTGAGGGATGTAACAAGGGAGGCCAATAACTCCGGGGAACAAAAGGTTGCATGTATTATATCTATTAATTTTAAATGGATCTTACTACTTGTTTGTCCCTTTGAGTTATAAATTAATTAGTGTGATTTAGATCATATCACCAAATAAAAAATATTTTATATATACGAAACGGTAACCAACAACGAAAATGAGAGAATGAGAGAATGAAAATGGGCGCTTTCACTCTCTCTTGCCTGTTCAGTAATATACGAAACGTACTCCCTTTCTATCTTCATTAGCTTACATCGCCCTCTCACCTTCCGTTGGTCTCATTTTCGTAACGCCCTAGCCAGTTCACTCCCAAGTCAAACATATGTAAATTTACAAAGTAACGACTATAAAGTACTCACGCCACGGTCTTTTGTCCACATAAGTAGCATACAATGTCGCGTCTGGTGACGTCATGCCTTCGTCCAATACGAAACCAACGTTTAATGATTTGAAGTCCAATGTCTTGAGGAACGGTCGCATACCTCGATCACCGCCAACCTCTTCATCTGTGAATTCAATAATAGCGTCATAAATAGCGACATTTAAAGCAAGACCTATTACAAATAGGGGGCCATACTATCCGTGTGTGTCCGGGACCTACCACTTGCTCATACTGTGGCAAAGTAATGGCTGTGCTGATTTCGTGTGGCTTATGAGTTTCCGGTGGTCATCAAAGGCATACTAAAAGCCAGCCTTGACCGAGTCAAACCACTAAACTACAAGTTTGTTTTTGTCCATCCAATTTCGTTTGATGTTTTAGTAGATTTTTTTTTTTGAATTCTGTTATTCTATTCAATGATACCCCATGCTATGCTCTTTCGAATATATTTTTTCTTCTCCCATTTTTATGTTACCTTGTGTTGTTACCCAGTCATCATTAAAAATTTTATTTTGAAAAATCTGGCTGCGTGATTTTGTAGTGGTTTATTAAAACGCGTATATGGTGTAATTTTTTTCAAATCTATCCAAATTTCAAACATCCAGTACCCATAGTGATCAATTAAAACGTTTACATATACATATACATGGCAAAATTGTATGGGTTCCGGTTTCTGGCGTTAGCAAGCTAGAAGTACATCGTCCTCGTGCAGCAGCTCGAAGGGCTGTACAACTGGCTGGCGTGTTCCTCACTTGATATCGGTATAAGTACATTACACGCTATGCGGTAAACACCCTGCTTAGTGTTTACCGCGTGCTCGGGTTCGGAAAATTTCGAAATCTTGGACACTGTAGAAGACCGCGCATCGTACCAGTGAGGAGATTATTCATTTTGCCCTTGCAGCTGAATCACAAAAAGAGCCGGGGTAAAGTGACAGCTGATCGGTTGCGTTCTCTTCTTCAGCAACCTGCTCTTTTGAGCAACAACACATCTGCATAGCCTATACGCAGAGGGTCTGGTCATTGGTAGTAAAGTAAGCGCTCGACGGCTCGTTTGCCTCCGAGCTCTCGAGAGTAGATGCGAGTAACATAGTCCTTGCTTTCATATGTAACAATATGAGTTCCCAGTTGTGAGATATTATTGTGGTATGTAGGGTAATTTTTAGCAAGAGTTTTTTTCATGTTGTATTGCAGTAAAATTGGCCCGGCAGGTGCGAGAGGTACCTCAAGGAGGAGGTTCAAAGGATATCGCAGTAAAGTGACATCTTCGTTGTCGCGTTCTTGTGGTTTGTGTGTGGCAATTATATTTCTACTACATAAACATTTTATAAAAAAAGTATATCCGTCACCTTTGACTGTAAGGCTTAATGTTCTCTGTATTGAAGAAATGTCATAAAAGTAGAAGAGCTACTTCTTTTCTTTTTCTTTATCCCTTTTTAAAGTTGGATGTAATACGAAGACAAGATATCAGCATAATCTTCGCTTTTCAAGGTTGAGGATTGAAGGACAATCAGTCTGCTGCTTAGAGGATATATAATAAGACATTAAGAAAGGGGCATCCGGGTTGCGGCAGGGAGTCTCGGACGGGGGAGGTGGTGGTCGCGGTGTCGTTACGGGATCGATACGGGAGGCGATGGTCTTCTTCAAGGTGCCTCCCTATCTCGTGATGCTGTTGGAGGCATACCTCTCCGGTTGCATAGTGGCACCCAAGGACCGGTCGGGATCCGTGGAGTGGCGGCGAGTCGGGCGCGACGTCCCGCAGGGTTCTGTACTTGGAGCAATCCTCTGGGACGCCGGCTACGACTGGGTCCTCCGGGGCCGTTCCTCCCCGGGATAGGTGCTATATGTTAAGCGGATGACACCCTCGTCTATGCCCAGGGACGAGACTACAAGGAGGCGGCAGAGCTGGAGGAGGTGGGCGTTGACCATGTTATCAGCCGGATAGAGAGGGCTTCGGGTCAGACTTTAAAAGACCGAAGCCCTTCCCTTCAGCGGGACCGGCCGCTCTGCAGATCGGAGTGGAGAGGGTCAGGTTGAGTCCTCACATCAAATATCTTGGGCTCATCCTTGACGGAGGGTAGAACTTCGGCCCACATTTCGCTATAGTGGGACCGAAGGTCGTGAAGGCGGCGAGTGCGCTGGGCAGAACCCTCCCGGACTTCGGAGGATCCAGCGCCGCCTGCAGGCAGCTGTACTCCGGTGTCTGTCGGAGTATGGCGACGTACGATGCTCCGCTTTCCGATCATCTCACTACGAGAAATAAGGCCCATCTCCTTTCTGCGCAGAGAATCGTCGCAGTGAGGTCGATCCGGGGGTACCGTACGCTTATCGTGGGCTACAGCAACAGCCCTAGCCGGCGATCCCCCATGGGAACTAGTGGCAGAGGTTCTTGCCGAGAGCTGCTCGAGCGGTGGATGTGCCGTAGGCACAAAACCCTCACCTTCCGTCTGACGCAGGTGTGCTCACCGGGCATGTTTGCTTCGGTCAGTATTTGTGTAGGACGGCCCACAGGAAGCCAACGACTCGTTATCACGATTGTGACGTGGCGGTGGACTCGGCCCAGCACAACCTCGCGGTGTGCCCGAGATGGGCGGCGCTGCGTCATGATCTAACATCAGTTGTCGGAGGGGACTTGTCAAAGTCGAGCATCATCGTCGCTATGCTTGGCAGCAACGAGTCCTACCAGGCGATAGCTTCCTTCTGCGAGACCGTCATGTCCCAGAAGGAAGCCGATGAGCGTGTGACAGAGGATTCTGCGACGCGGCCTGCCCCCGCCGAATGGGGGTACCAAGGTTCTATCGCTATCTGCAGCGCCTTGAGTAGTGCCCCTGTGTTCCGTGTCGGGTCGGAATGCTAACCCGGTCCAGTTCATAAAGACACGGCGTCGTGGGGACTGTCCTAGCGAAGCCGGACATTCCCCGAGGAGGTAAAGTCTGGCCTTTTCGCCGAGGCCAGCCTGTCGCTGGAGGGGTCATGTCACCTGCAGATCAGAGACCCTCCACTAATAGCGGCTGAAGGCTCCCGAAGAGGTTTAGTTGTTATTGCTACCCAATGGCCAAGTCCCACATAGATCTGGGGGTCTACCCGGGCTCCCCGGTATCATGCGTAAATGCATTCCCCTCCATCACCAAAAAAAGGGAGTCTCGGACAACTACCCAGATAAGAACGCTTATCACTAATCCTTATTAAAAGCACTTTTTACTAATCCTTATTAAAACATTATTGATTCCACTGCCTTTTTTCTTGTATAACCTTAAGTTTGTTCATGATTGTGAATGTGGAGAGATAATGATGAAATACATGTATTTAAAGTCTAATTATACCTTTAACAGCCCATTACCCCCTATTCTTGGTTATTCCTTTTATTCTATTTAAAATTGTCACAATTAGCCCACGCTGGGCGCCAATTCTGTCAATTTTAATTAAAATAAATAATATGTAAAATAATTGTTATTTGATATACCTTACATCACGAATATATAGCTTCACGGCGGCAAAGATAGAACTATTTAATTATGCATTGGGAATGGCAGATAGCGTCAGCCATCCTAAATATATCCATCCTTTCATCGCAAAAAGAGTGTAATTTCTTCCACACAGAGAACATTAAGCCTTACAATCAAAAATGATGATACTTTTTCATAAAATGTTTATGTAGCAGAAATATAATTGCTACAGTGAGTCGCCAGTGGCCCATTGAGGGGAAGAGGAAAGAGTCCATTTGTACCCCCTATATTATAAAATTTAACAAAGTTTCCTGTCTCCTATGTATGATAAGTGAACATATCCATAACAAATATTAGGTAGTGTAAACTATTACCTGGAACAACAGTCACGTGTATTGTCCGTTTGAGAGTGACTCCACTTTCTTTGAGTCTCCGGATGGCTTCTAAGTACTGTATACCAATACTTTTGGTGTCTTGAGCGCCTCGTCCGTAAATATCTCCATTTTCGTCCATATGGCCTGAGAATGGGGGATACGTCCATTGAGACTAAAAACAAAATAATGTTTTAACAAATATTCATAATTGAGCTAAATATAATAGACTAGCAGCGCCTTGTGGGTCGCCCGCGTTACTAAGATGATAGTGAAAATAAAAATATTTTTAATAGATAGAATTATAGAAGTAAATTTTTTAACGTCAATAAATAATAAATCTACCACTGGTTCAGCCCTATCCTGAGTCCGGTAGCTACTATTGGTCGTAATATGTTAGCATATAACCTTCATGAGCGTAACTATCATTAATCACACACAAAAATAACTTGTATTTCCAGAAATTACTGCGTTAACATTTTTTTTGCTTTAGCTTCTTATTATGTTACTATATATGTGTAATGTGTTATCTGTACAGCTTGATCTTGATATTGATCCATGTCTCGGTATTATCTGCCTGATACACTCTAAGATTATTTGCTAAAGTCTTATGTTGAAGCTCTTGAGTTGGTACAGATATTGCACGACGAATTCGAAGCATCTGCGCGTTGAGCACTTTTTGAGTGAATATAAAACATGGAAGACGCGTCAGCGTCACGTCACGCTTTTCGTCTCTGAATTTTTTCACTTCTGTCAGCCTCTGCCTTTTTTTATCAGTATCAATTCTGAATTTTGGTGTTAAGATTTACCCTAAAATCCATTGTAACCCTCACGCTATATCAGACCAACACATCTATTCAGTAAATATAATATTTTAGGTAATGTTATTGAAGGTTACTTTATTAATCCCCACCTTGATTCAGACCTTGTCGTGACGGTGGGGTTCAGTTGCCCGGGTTGATCCGAGACACCTTGGGCGAAGCCAATTGAACTTAAGGCGGCTCTTAGTACCCCTCCCATAAGAAGAGGGGCCTAAAGAGCAGGAGGAGGTGCTGCTCTTTGTACCCCTCTTATGAGAAGAGAGGACAAAAGAGCAAAAAGTGGAGCCGCACTTTCACAAGGGGCACGAGGCAAGGGGCGAGGATGGGAACCTCACCCCATTGTACTGACCCAAAATCGGAAGGGTTGTCATGTGGTGTGCGAAAACCCCATCTGTGGAGGTCCCTTCGGGGGCTGACTTGCCGTCGAGGTGTCCTGATGATTTGCTGTTTTGGGGCACCTCGCCAAAGGCGGAACTGGTGGCACTCGCGGTGGTTTTTCGGCACTATATAATGTGCTGCGAGTCCCACACACCACTGGACTCCACCTAGGGCCAGTGAAGGCGCGTAAACGCGTTTCCCCACGTCAAGAAAAAAAGGCTACTTTATAAATCAATGCTCAATGAATGGTATGTGTGTAAGAAGTAGTACTATTTTAGTGTAAGTTGGGGGGGAGAAGTCCAACCAACGTCTTTGTGAATTTTTATCAACGTCCGTGGTCACCAATCAAGCCATAAAAAGTTACCTCGTATACTGGGACGACGTCGGCGTGTGAGTTTAGCATGATGCTGGGCAGCTCAGGGGATGTTCCTCTCCATGTGAGTACACATATGGGCAAGCCAGCCGGTCTATACACTTTGAAGTCTAAGCCTAAAGCTCTCGCTTCTTCACGCCAAAACTCTGTTGACATTTCTGAAACAAGGTGTTTGGACCTCATCTCTTTGTTTATTGTATATATTTATTTTTATTCGTAGACTACTTCGGGAAAACGAGGCATATATATAATTTCCATTGCAAATGTTATCTGTTTACCTTTGACATTGGCCTCCTCTGACATTGCCTGACTCTGTGACATAGTAGTAATTTATTGTCAATCTCACACGTGTCGATCGGGACACCAGTCTATTCGAAGTTGAATTGTCTAAATCACCGTATTCATAACGGCCGGTCATTTTCAAAAACAGGGTCGTTTTGTTTTGCGTCGGGCCAACGATTAGCCGTATTGAATAAGACAGGGTGAAATTCCGCCATAATAAGTTCGGCGGTATGCGTTATTCATTAAAGCTTGCATTATTAAATTAAAGTGGACCATTATCTGCCTCTTTGACACGTTTTAGTTCCTATTTTTAACACTCGCGGCGTTGCATGACATGACAACAGCAATGGCGCCGATTGTCTAATACAGAGACATACTAAGCTATGCCCAGATAGGATCGAAGGTTTTGGGGGGAGCTCCCACCCTAACCTTCGTGATTAACCTAATCACGAAGGTTTATTTGCACTCATACCATGTGACTTAATTTTATACATGAATCGATGTAGACAGTGATAGTGCGATCACTGTCACATCTATAAAATCAAGATATTAAATGTACTATTATATATATACATCAGACGCCATTTTGTAATAACATTACACCTAGTATTCGGCCCGCCACAAAACAAAACGGCACTGATTTTGAAAATGGCTAGCCGAAATGTAATACGGCGATTTATTCAATATGAGTACGACATATGCACTATACCCTAGTTAATTTTCAACAAGGTTTGGTGAAAACCCCGTTTTTACCCGATAGCGTCAGAAGGAGGAAAACGTTTTTCGAACGCATATATATATGTATGATTGAATCAATATATACGTATTTGTGTAGATTTATATGTCAGTCTAAAATCGTAGAACCCACGTAACTTGTTGCTAGCATGCGCGATGGACACAGATCAGAGTCCGACTCGATTGTCACATCATGTTCATCGTTCATTGTCGCCTTTTACTATCGCATAATATTAATATGTAACTACGTACAATTATTAATAATAGGTAATATCTATGACATAAATTGTGGTATGGATTTAAGATTATTTAATAATATAATATCTGTGGAGATATCACGCCACGTTAGCCTAGTCCCGTGCTAAGTACCGTAAGGACTTGTGTTACAGGTACTAGACAACGGAAATATAATAAATATGTTTATAAATTTAAGAAAATTGATATATTTAAGATTTTTATTATAGGAATACGTATGATACATATATGAACATCCATGACCAAGGCGGGAATCGAACCCGTGACCTCTGGCGTAACACGCGGGCTAATCGCCACGTTACCAACTGAGCCAGCAGGTCATTATTTGAAACAAGATTGTGTAGCTGCCGACATTTTATAACATAAGGTACATAACATATATGGCGTTGTTCGTGGTTTTCAGAGATATCATTTTGAATAACCTTCAATCTTTAAAAGCTTTTTACCCTTCAGAGATTGCAGGCTGTTTAAAGTCATATCTCTAAAGTGGGTAAGTAGGTATGTAAACATTTAGTGAAGGCAAAGTTAGGTATTAGATTTACAGACAATTTATTGAGGACAATGAAATGTTTGTAAGTATACAAATGTTTTGAATTGAAGACAATACAATGTTTGTATTTACATTGATATTTTATTGAAGAAACGCTCAGGAATTAGTCGATATATACATATTTTATGAAAGACACATTAAATGTTTGTGGTTTTAAAAATATTTTATTGAATAGAATAAAATGTTTATATACATGTAGTACCTAAATTATTTCGATTTTAACAGATATTTCGGAGAAGCTTGACTTGACGACGGGCTGGCTCAATTGGTAACGTGGGTTCGAAACCCGCCTTAGTCATGGATGTTAATATAAGTATTATATGTATTTATTTAATAAAAATCTAAAATATATTTCCGTTGTCTAATAGCTGTAATGCAAGTCCTAACGGTACTTAACACAGGGCTAGGCTGACGTGGTGTGATAAGTCCATAGATATTATTATTATTAGAATCAAATACATTTCCAACACCGAATTACCTAAGGAAGTACCTACGCTTTAGAGATTTTAAGCCCCAATCTGCGAATTCATTTCTATTGACCTGATTTTTTATATATTTGATCACACTATATTAAAAAGAGTTAAAAATCGATTTTAGTTCGTGCCGGCTAACATGTTGTCAGGGTCAGAAATCATGAAAATCATTTTCCACGAATATTTCTCAATCTGTTGCTCGGAGGTCGAGTGAAGTCGTTATAAAATATATTCATCATGCAATTATTTACAAAAAAAAAATTACATTTTGTATAAAATCATCCGTTTACTATAAAAACAACAGTGTACCGCTCTAGCTCTGAGAAAAAAAAATACTAACGCACTCGTTTTTTCATCATTTTCGACATTTTTTTACAATGTCACATAGGCAATGTACAACAAATATTCATTGATGACATCAAGATGGGTCGCTATACGTTACGCCAGGGGAGATAGTTCAAGTTCATTTCCATGTCGACTGGTGAGGATTTAATTGGAGAGTTAAACACGGGAACTCCAAGTTTAGGCATGTAACTTTCATTTATTTTATTAATATATCACAATATATTATGAACCAACGCACGGAGTCATAAAATCTTATTATGATCTGGTATACTTGTCTAAATATATGGGTGATATTTTGGCGGGTAAAGAAACTGGTGATACACATGAAAAGGGACTCTTAAAAGTACCGTCTCTCCAGTATCATCCCGTCTCTCCAGTATTAGCTCGACTAATAATTTCAGCGCAAATACTATGTATTGCATGTGTTTGGCTACACAGCAACTGTTGGTTAGAACCAACCTTAATTTCTCCCGTTAAGTAATTTTTATATCAGTATCATTGATTTACAAAAATACCATGTCAGCGTCTTAAAGCCTGTAAAAAATGTGTAATTGTCAAATCACGCACTTTTTAAACGCAAGATAAAACTTTGCGCGTAAGGTTAATTTTGCAAAGAGATATGTTTGAATTGTGCACTTCTTTCAAAAAAAAATTTGCTTTGTAAAAACGACTTGCGCCTTAGGTTGACAACAAACAATTCACGAAAAAGTTGAAAAGAAAAAACTAAATCGACCATTAAAAAATAATGCACTACTTTCAAATAGAATCTGCTTTGTTAAAAAACCATAAATTAAGCGCGTAAAATTAACTTTCATTTGAAATATGATATTATAATTACGGATTCTTTACAATTAAAATTCAGTATGAAATCGCAGTAACATGTATTTTTGTAAGTATTAATGTACGTAACCAACATAACTTTAACGATTGCTGCCAGAGTTTACTCCCTGCAAATACCACGATAAAACTTATTTTTACAATCGATAGATTTTTAATTTAATACAAAACAGGTATCCCAACCCGGCCTCGCACGAATATTTAACAAAACTTGGCAAGAAATATTTGAGTTACAAAAATTATAAAGCTTAATTCCGGCATAGCAAATATTACAGGGTACCGTGACAACAAATCTTATTTCAGAATAACATCCATCGAGACCGATAGTAGTCTTTTTCTGTAGGTATATAAGAATTGGTCTAGTAGTTTCACAGCCCATCTAATGCAAAGCAACAAACAAACAATCAAATGGTTCCTGTTCATAAGAACAATGTAGACAACGGTATACATAAGTGCCAATTTATCAGAAACACTCGCAAATACGTTAATGACGCAAGTGTAATAAAGAACTACTTACTATTAAAATTGGTTAGCCATATTAATTAGCGATTTCGTAGTACTACGGAATAATTTTGATCACCAGAAGCTACGGGTCAGGTCAATAGGTTATGATAATTCTTTGCTGAGCTCGTGTTGTCTAAGTCATTATCACCTTCCCAATGATCTCTAGTGGGTACGAGAGAATTTGGGCCATTATTGATAGGTACTTATTTCTTTATTATTTTTATTATAGGCTGACAAACGAGCATTCTAATGACTGACACCTTTTGATGACTGCCGAAAACCATAAATATTCGCACATTTACTATAATCTGGACCGCATCGGGCGTTGCCCTCCATTCCTCCTCCCCTCCAATGGGTCACCGGCTACTCACAAGTCACACGAAAACGGTATCAAGTGAGCGAGACTTAACACAAAATAGTCTGATGGAACTGCCGTAGACAAATAAATAAAAATTTAAGAGTTCAGATATTTCAAGTGCAATCTCACTAGGACGTGTCGGTGGGTCTTAAATACGAATAGGTATATTAAAATTAGAAAGAGTTAGTGCCGCGCTGCATTATAACCGAATTACTAATTTACTGTCGCATTTCGTTCGGGTTGCGAGTAGCCCGTGCCCCAATGGAAGGGAGGAAGAAACGAGGGCAAAGCAAATGCCTTTTCACGCAGATGCGTGATAAGAACGCGTCGGTAGTTCTCGAAAGGCTCCTTACGCTCATTACTACCTGTACTAAAAAAATAAGAAAATACTAGCTGCTGCCCGCAATTCCGTCTGCGTGGACTACAAACAAAACCATGTGCAGACGGTATCATTTCTACAGGGTTGTATTATTCTGGTACATAAGCTGCAACATTGCCAAGTTTCATCGAGAACCGATTTCAAATATCCATACATCAATCCAGCTGTCGCATTTATAATACAGGTGAGTAGCATGCGTTACCAACATAGCGGTTATCTTTTAAAATTATTAAGATTAATAAAGCATTATATTCATACCTTTATTACATCTTACAATTACGAAATTATAATTATTTAATTATTAATATTTATGATATCTTACCTATATTCTCCTGCCGGCTCGTGTCTATCTGCAAATATTCCTGTAATTTATGAACTGCTGACATATTTGAATTCGAATGCGGATGCGAAAACGTTTTCTGCTGGGTATCGCATTCTACTACGTTGAAGACAAGCAAAATACCGCACAGAATGTTACTCCACATTATTGTATTGCACCAGATGATTGCAGACAGCGACTGTCTCGAATGCCTTGAAGTGTTTGTTTATATTGAAAGATAAAAGATTCGGATACTATTCAATCTTATATACTTATGTATCTACTATCTCATTCACACTTATGCAAGTTGTAGATGTTACGGAGTTGTAAACGATAACATTACGCACGGGCCTAATGCTATCGTATCGTATACAAGGTCATGATTTATCGGTATTCTTTTCGCCCTCGAAAATTTGTCTAAGGGCCTGCCTCTAATTTCCTCTCTAAAATAAAATTATTCCATTTGTTGATCCCTTTCTGTCATTAATACCCATTACCAGATATCCGATACCTTTAAACGAGTAATCCTTGTACGTATATATCAACGATCTCGGAAGCGGCTTCAACGATTTCCTCTAAGTTTTAAGGGTTTTGGGGGCGATAAATCGATTAACCTGGGTTTTATTTTCAGAAAGTTTCGTTTTAATCTTGTGGTCATTGAATAAACTTCCTATGTACAAAGTAAGAATAGTCGGAAAGTCGGACACCTTAGGACTCGGGAATCCCGGGTTTTAATCTCGGTCCGACTGTTTCTTTTATTGTTTTATTTTCTCTTCCGCAGGTGGGAAGGATGCATCCTGATAGTTATTTATGATTAGCTAAAGTAACTATTATTTCCCCCTCGACACACGCGGCACAAAACGGCCTTGCATTGTCGTGGGGGCTGGCAGAGCTGATCGAGCTTTCGTGATGGGGGGGGGAGCTGGAAACTATCACTGATAAAGCCAATTTCAGCATATGTACAAAAATAAAATCGACTTCAATTCGCCGCACTAAAAAGGTTAATAAAAGTAAACTGAATTGCATGATGTTGGTACCAAGGTAAAGGCAGGTCTTCTCTCCTACCAATATCAGTACTACTGGCACCGAGTTCAACTAATTTAGTTTATTCGTTGCTTTTAAGCCCGGTGTTTTAAAGTCGGTTTATTTTAAGTCCCTTTTTTAATTCATAATTCCAGTTAAGTTATACCACATGAGAATCTTCTGTAATTCCGATAATTTTACATACATACGCGTAGATTATACATAACCTCTTTCTTTTGAATTTGAAGACTGTCTTATGTAACTGTCTGTATTGTTGTAAGACAAGACGGAGATGGCCATGGATGTTGATAAACATCGTATCAATTTGTCTAGGTACAAAACTAAGATTGACCTGCCCGACACACAAGAGATTTCGACGATGTTGCCGAGGGACTTATTCACGAGGAACCCCACGCCGCCTTGTGATGGAGTGTCGCCTTCCCTGAAATATAATAGGTGACCCGATGGCAGAGCCCCAGAAGGTGCCATCGGATTTTTCCCAGTTCCACCTCCAGCTCAATCTAGTCTGAGCTCATCAGTGGTTATCTAGTCTGAGCGTTCGTCCGTTATACGTAGCCAGGTCAAAACGGTGGTAGTACCATGAACTGGGGGCCGAATTCTGGTGCTGTCGTCCATTGGAGATAAATGATCATGCTTGCCACGCTGCCTGTCGCCGATCCGATTGATGGTACCGCCATCACTCCGCGCGACCGCTGTCCGGTGATCCCGTCCATTTCTATATCACTATGAAAGAGACGGGACACCAAACAACCAGCTCACTGAAGCCTCTTAGTTGGTAAGAGACTAAAAGCTTCCTCTAGTAGTAGTAGTCAAATTTTTGTCAGTCCACAAACATTTTTAACATTATTTAGGCTGTCAGTAATCGTATCATAATAGTATCATATAAAAATGTATCTAATGAAGTCATGTAACATTAACCAACATCCAACTAAACTAAACAGGATTTTTAGGTAAAGACGTCAGCTGATAAAATATAGCTTTAATTGGTATCCCTGATTACAAATCGTAATACTGATATACGTGAGTATGTATGTATTGATTATGTAAATACTTGAATTAATTAAAAAGCAAATCTGGTGATCATATAATCAATTAAATATTGAGAAACTGTTTGTTTCAGATGTTGTAACGTCAGCAGAAACTTAAATAATTTAATATAATATTGTGTACCTACCAAGATAAACTTTTATGTTAGGGGCTTAAATTATTTTATAGGCTCTTTAGGTGTCTTGTCACACTTCAGAGCTAACCGCGATTAATATAACTACAACACGGTAAAGAAAAGATTTTTATGACATAGTGGCAAACGAGGTTGGTCTTACATACGCGTTGAAGGCCTGTAAGGAATAAGTATGATCATTTCATGAAGACCTCTAAGTCGTATCGGATCGGAAATACCGAAGGAGGCAATTGGTTTCACAGTACAGTTGTGCTCGGTAAAAATTAACGGTTAAACCGCACTGTTGTACATTTACAGACGTCAAGGTGATGAGCGTGGAACTTAGAGTACCGCCGCGGTGTCCGGACGAAGGAATTCTGCTGCTGGTATTAAGCCTAACAATTCATAAGAACACTCGCCATAGAAAACACGGTAAAAGGCGCACAGTGAACCGTCATATCTTCGTAGGACCAAAGGATCAGCTGTCCTGATCCAATACTGGGTCATCAACGATTCGAGTCGCTCTACGTAGTATACGATCAAATGGGCTGGATTGAATTCGCAGAGCACATCCAGGTTCTTTTAGGATAACTTTACATTTACATAATCAAATGCTACATAGATGCGGCAGGTCAACTAGCATTATGTTTTCAAAATATACAGAATTGGTTTACCTGTATAGCTAAATCTCTCTCAGTCATTGAAATTCAAGGTGCACATAGTGTTGCTTCGACAATTCATGCCATCGCAAATTGCATGTGTGTAGCAAGGTCATTCAATTTAACATTCATTGATATATGCACATTTTCTACAGAAGTCGGATAAGCACTACTTTTCATTTATTGAATGAATAAAAGCAAAAAATATCGTTAAATAATAAAATGAAAAAACAATGTTTTTTTGCGAACCGTTTACACATTTTATTTTTTTAAACGGTCACTTGGAGCGGTATAAGCTTGCTGGGCTAATGTGTCCAGCTTATAGACACAACACAATTATAGTTAGTGACGCAACTTTAATCTGTGCCTTGCTCAACTTTTGTGTACATTTTTAAGTCACCAGACGTACAATTCCGTGGAAAATACTTTTCAACTTTTCGAGTCTGTTTTAAAAAAGATAAACTGATAATGGATTAAAATAGATTTTTCTTATCTGTGTACGTTTGAAAAGGTTTCACTGGAGATCGAGAAACGATCGAGATTTCACAAACTGTACAAAAGTTGCAACTTTATCTAATTGCATCTGTACATAGCATAACCAAACTCTACGTAAATACGCCATTGATTACCACTTGCGTCTGGGAGCAATTTTAATTTCATTATGAAAACAACAATGTTTTGTCGTTGCGATTGTACGCAGTGGGGTAACACGATCGCCTCTCTGGTTGATCACCTAGCGTGTTTGTACACGATGTTTGTTCTGACCACCTTCCATTCCATACTATTTGGACATTTTAGAAACTAGAATTTCCATTTGTACGTATTAGAATGACAAATTTAGGCACTGTATTCAAGTTTTTAAATATTCCATTCGTAATCTTAATCCAATGCAATAAAGATTAAAATTAAAGTTTTAATTTGGGAGCCGGTATGTGGTAGTTTGTTTTAATACTATATTTAAATATCTACCCACAAACAATAGAAGTCCTTATGCGTAAACGTTACGAGCTATTCTTGATTTTTAATCGTGGAGGTCATTCTGTTTGGTTTCTTAATAACATTTAGCGATTTAGCTTTAACAGTTAACATAATAATATGCGGGAACGTATTTGATTAACAATATTTAAACTTTTAAAAATTATGATTTGACAGTTCTGTGAAAATATTTTTTGTAATGGGAAAAATATAAAAAAATTATTTATTGTGGGAAATTTGTTTATTTTATCGAATCAGTTGGAAGACGTTCATTGTCCATCCGATAATGTTTCTAAAATGTTATATTTTAAAAGCCATTATAGCTGGCTATAGCCTTTATCATATGGGCATCAAATCTCTTACGCAATGAAAAAAGTGTGCCCTTTGAGTAATAATATACTAACATATTATTCAAAGGCAGTGCCATAGGTATACGGGTAGTAATTAGGTCACAGTTCATCGGCTATATCCTGCCTAATCTATTTTAAACAATGTTAGATTTAAAATTACAGATTTTACACTAGATATGTCCATTTACGGTGGATTTCGAAGCTTTTCCATTTATATACCGTGCTTATAATTCAAAAAGTGCTAGAATTCTCTAAGCATGCGGCATCTGCTATAAGCACCTAATGCTTGTTATTAAATTACCACAAATTCTAACATAAAACACATTTTTTATTCTTTGGCCTTTACATCGCATTGTACAATTGTTAAATCGATTCGAAATCGTATACCCGTGAATGGTAAATCGATACTATTATACCGAGTGTTAAAGAAATTTCCAAGTAACGCTGAAGAGCATAGTCTACCAAGAATAATCCGCTGTATTTAATTGGATTGAATTGTTTGTGGAAGTAAGTGAATGGAAAGTAAGATTTCCTATATTTCACTTCTTGAAATAATTTGTTCCTATTAATGTTAAACATTAATAACTTAATTTAATTTTCCGCTTTTTTGGTCTGAATTAGGTTAGAGTCCAAAAAGTGTAATAGAAATTCTGTTTAATGTGTGTAATTTTTGTCAGACCTAAAAAAGAAAAACATTTGATTGACTAATAATAATAGTAAGAACACATTATTTTGTACCAAACAATATCTTCTAACATTTGATTATTTATATGATATTCAGAAATGTTTATCCTGAAAGAGATAAATTATGGAATACTAAATGTATCGATATGTAGGTGAAATGGGACAGTATATGTATTAAGTTGTCAGATCACTGGAGCATGGTGAGGTGTGCAAAACGAATTTAAAGCAAAAACATATTCGTCGATGCGTTAAATCGCAAATTGTCCAAACAGCCTTATTGTTCACGTATCGAGTTCCAAAATATTGCCTCAACGTATCGATTTTATTACAAAAAAGGACTATTTAGAAACAATTTCATGGCGTTACTATAATTTTAGCAAATATTTAAATCAGTGACCATGGAAATGGAAACTTAGAAATCAAATGAGTTTAGATGTACGATTTCTAAGTGTTAATACCTCTATAATGTGTATACCTTTATAAGATTATGTTAGGCATATGTAGGTACAGTGAGCCAGTGTCTAAATGACTTAACACAATATTGTAGTAGAAGATATGCTCTCACACCTGCATCTTGTGTTTTTATATCCATATTGTTGACTCTACGAATGAAAGTCTACATCGTTTATAACGTACAGGTGTGAGGTACTACAAGTCAACAGTGCAGCGTAGGAGTATTGTGCAGAGGAGAAAAGGAGGGAAGAAAACTATGACCACTGTATTTAATATCAATTCGTCCAATCCTTATTCCGTTTCTATATCAGGGTCGGCTACCTAATCATAATAAGTTGCCGCGGGAGCCTGTATTTACACAGAGCGACTGCCATCTGACCTCTGCACAGGATCATAAATAATCTGTTTCCTAGAAACGTGGATAATTTCCTCGATATCCAGGTTTACATTGGTGTTTAATATATTTATAGAGCTGGCATAAAATGTATTTCCAATGTGATTAAGGCAGACAAACCATAGTTTGGTCTGAGCAGTGTCGGTAAAATGTCCACTCCAGCTCCACTGACCGTGTGCTGCCGTATTTGTAAGAAAAAACAATGTTTTTAGGTTCAAACTAATAGTAATTGATCGTATTCATCTGTCTAGGAACTCTACGATGGCATATTATTGTAACATCTTAGGTTATGAAAACAAAATGTCCTCCTTCTTTATTATTTTTAGGAACAATAAGTATATTTTTCGCCTGTTACACCTTAATTGCTCAGTCCAGTACTTATCAGTAATTTCATGCATAAATTATACCCTTTAATTTTTTTGTCACTGGGTATTGTATTTATGCACGGTTTCAAATGGTGAGATCATGGGTGCATATTACACTCGGAGAGTCGCGATAAGGGTACCTGCCCACTAACCCCCAGCTTACTTTTTAGATACTTGTCAATTGAGGAGCCTCGGTAAACAGTGGCATACGCCCGCAAATCCACCAGCGGGTGCCATTTGGGACTCGTCTCGGGAGGTTCATTTCTCGGGTGTCACCGACAAATCAGGTCTTTAGGGGCAGGTGGTGCCTTCAGTCGCTTTATAGGCGGTAAGTTGAGACGCTTCAAAAGAATGTATTCCTCAAAGAAGAACGAGTAGCGAGGAACCCGCTACCCAATATGATGCGAATTAATGCTGAGAGTAAGTGGTCAGTGTCTTTAGCTGCAACGAGTACTGTTCTTCTCTGCCCGAGCAGGATAATCAATCAAAGTTTGGCTCACCACGTCGTGGTGAACTGCGGTTGTACGCTCTCAGTAAACTACCTCACATGGGTAACGGCTGAAACAGGCGTAAACCTGAATGAGATGGAATGAAAGTGCTCCGCATTATGTAATGTCAGTAGCTCTACGCGGAGAGTGATGGCTCCAGTCTCTCTGAACACGTTCGGAGAACGTCAGTTTCTGCCCTATGTCGGTTAAAATAGATTTGCTCATATTGAATCTTTAAGTTTAGACTATAAAATGTTTGGTCAATTTAAATATCATAAATCAAAGCAATTTGTGACATTTACAGTGGAAAAATAATGAAATCTATGTTTCTTTAGTTTAAAAAAAATATCTTAACAATTTTTATCTTAATCCAATGTGAATATTTTGCTATATAGGAATGGAGTCCCATTTCTATGTAGTAGCTACCTAAAAGTAATATGCACATGTGTAATAAGACGTCACAAGTCAAATTTAGATTGTGGGCATGCCCATCGTGCAAATAGCGATGGAACCGTGCCTGCTTGCAAGAGAAACCTGGCCCAATCCTAGATTATATGCGAATATCCGGGTTTCCTCATGATGTTTTCATTACCTACTTTCTGTCTTGTATTGTTATAGTAGGTATGTCCAAGTTAGTGCATGCTACATTGCAACAGAATTGGGTCAGAACTTCTTACCGTACGAGGAGTACCTTTCGCTGTCTTTGTACCGCCGGAAAGGGATGGCTTTTGGTGGTTTGGCGGTTGGTAGTTTCCGGTGGACTATTGGAGTGGAGAAGAAAAGTAGGGCAACATGCATAACAATTATACTGATGTTTATAGGTGTCGATGGGATATATGATAGGACGATTTCCCCTCCTTGTACATTACGAATAAGCAGGCCACGCATGATAATGTCTTTGTTATCAATCAGTAGCAAATGAAATACATTTCATAATACACGCTAATAATTACGTATCCATACAGTTACGGGTCTATGGATTATCTTAGATATATCTATCTTTTATTTGAATCATGAAGACATAGTGATGTCTTCATGATTCAAATATTGACTCTAAAAACCATACCTAGATACAATAAACACAGAGGGAAAAGAATACCATAGCCAACAGTTATACAAACATATAAAAAATTTCAATTGCCAGTCACATGTCAAACCTTTTAACATTTGAATAGGTTATTTTAATAACAACAAATACCACAGATCCCTTAACGTCTCCCACGCATAAATACTCTATGGGATAAAGTGAACTATATTCATGTTGTAATAAGCGCCACATGACTGCGATATTTCATCGAGCACAAAGGTTATACAATAATCCATGCTCGATTCTGCAATTACACACACAATAAGTAATTGATATCTCTTCAATGGTTTCGAATAACAAACGACCAGTATTTCGTGAACAGCCAGTGTTCATATTTAACTACAATTTAAGAGAAACAACCGAGAGCTCAAGTTATATTGGACAATGAAACAAATTTACCTGCTATTCTGTTGAGTTCACTGAATGAGTATTTTTTTATACAATTAAAAATAAATTGTGGTTAACCCACAGCTGTTTGGTGGATTGGATGTCGTCTTTATAAAACTATCAACCCTTTGTGAGTAATTCATTAATAGTTTAAAGAAAGTGATATTTTCTCTACTAAAGTCTACCATTGACATCTCGTACAATCTATTACTCTTCAGTTTCCTGACAACTATCAACGGATATGTCTGAAATTATACGTTTAAGTTTGGATAGATTATAGATATAAGAAACTGAATTGTAGTAGACAATGTAACCCAGGTAGGTTTAAGAAATATGTTTGCGTAAGGCTTAACTAAAAACTTACATTGTTAAAATGCTCAATAATTAAAGATATTGTTTTCGCATTAGCACCATTAGGCTTTGTGTACCAATATATAAATGATTATACGTTATATTATATACAATAGAGGTCTAAATGGAGATCTTTGAATGTACCAACTCAAACTTTAACATGAACGCATAGCTATAATGTTATTTCGGTGCTATATAAGCGAGAGCTGCCAGCCCGGTTGAATTGCAACACAGACATGAATAGAATATACAGACACGTGATTTGACAAGAGTGACTTTTCCTGCTAAACTGCAATCAACACTAATGTCGTAGGCGTAAGGTGCACATGGTCATCTCCATCACAAGAGATTTAACATTTACCTACATCTTTAGCAATTGTTTTACAATGAGCCTCCTTTAATTAACGCCCATAGTATTATAATTCTAATACCCAATATATAACAAAAAACTGTTTACAAGACCCACTATAAACGGCTCCCAGTGTCCCGTGGCATTGTGAGCTATTATAAAACAATCACAATAATAATTGCCAGTGCTACGAGTATGTACGTTAAACAGTAATTACTATATAGCCTGTGGCTCTCGACATGGCCCCGCCCGTCACTTTAAACGGTTAAAGTAACGCCCTAAACAATGAGAACAATGCCTTCAATCGTTAAACATTTTTAAACGATTTTTCATTCATTAAATATATCAACCTTAACGACGTTAAAATAAGGGTGTTTTAAGACCACCTAAGTGATTTTTATGAAGGGCAATATAATGGAATACAATTCTACTGTTCCTGTAATTACACTTGTGTTCGTCAATTGGTTTCGTGTGGCGACGCATTGTCCTATAATTCGGTTGACTTCACATTTTGTGGGAAGGGACAATGGTTCTGTTGCACATAGTATTGGTACTTAATATCGATGTGAAACATGTAAGTGCGTACTTCGTTCTTTATTAGCCCCACCAAATGTTAGGAATCGTTTGGACAGTATATTGAACTGCATATTAGGTTGTAGAATAATATTATTCTACTTAACCCTCGTTTTCAGATAGGACGTCAATCTGGCATACAACCGAAAATAAATTAAGTGTAGGACTTACGGTGTAGAGTACTCTCCAAGTAACAACATAAAATTACACACGACTGATACCCTAACATGTCCCAAAATTATCTAATATCTCGGTAACATTTAAACTTAAACTAGCTCATCGCTGGCAGCACACAAGCCATAAGTAGCGTCTGCTTACTTGAAAGAAACAAAGACAAGATTTTGGTATCAGGTACAACAGAGAGCTGTCGGTTTATAGAGGATACTTTTATACTAATCTGTTTTAAAGTAATAGTAGGTTAGTGAGCGCCTACTGAAAACAAAATATTTAATAATGACAAATGTCCATGATACATTGCAACATAAAATACGCCAATCCTTATCACATTATCCAATCTTTCTTTATCCTTTCAGTATAAAAGTGGTATGTTTTTATCGCTTCTGTGGCAATCCTTTACAAACAGTGGCAAGTGACACCCATTGTCAAAGCAGATTGTTACCACAGATTACGTATTGTTGGCATCCGATATAATCTGTTGTTATAGTATACACTTGCGTTGCCATATTGTGTGCGTGGGAGAGATTTCATGATAGTTGGTAGTATATTTTTTCTTTTTAAATCGTGTACATTATACCAATCATTTTGGGTTAATAATAGACTTTTTACAAAACTTATTGCACTTATTTTTTAACTAAATATCGGGACAGCGATATTGGCAAATGGTCTGTTAAATCTATTTAGATATTGTAGTAGACTCGTCGGTTTCGTTATGTATCTGTAAATTATCCTATCAAATGACAGCAAATAGGTGCTAGGTACATGTCGCATGACGTTGATTTGTTTGTTAACATTAGCCACAGGCGGGCAAGATTTGAGTTTACACTGAGCTACCAATGTTTTCTTAAACACCATATTTATCTTACAATCTTAATACTATGGTGATAATATAGATAATATTCATTAATTAATGATAATTGATTAGAAGAACCGTAATTTTGATAACATAGAGAATTACTCTTCATCTGGGAGCGTGGCGCAGCGGTCACGCCCGGCCTTCTCGACATATCGATTACCATCACTTCCTGTATTTTATATTCGCAGAGCTAACTAAATATAGAGTTTATCTTTTTTTTTGTATGACATGCTTGAAAGGAACCTACAGTCATATTGTACACCAGAACAATGGGGATGTGAAAACTTCTTTTGCTATTGGATTCTAACTGCAACTGCATGAAAAGTTAAAGAATCAGCAGCAGGTTCTTGATATTTTAAATAAACATTAAATGTTTTCAGAGAAACATAAATAATATTAAGATAACGTCTAAACATAAAAAAATGAATAGGTACTTTAATATAATAAATAAATTGAGTCGGTTGGAGTTTATATAGGTATATAGGTACCTTTAATCTGAAAAATTCCGACTCAAAGTAGATATATGTTAAGGTGCCGTAATAACTAAAAAGGAGACGTTTGTGGCATATTTGTGTCCGTATTATTTATGTATTAAGTAGACACGTTTGTTCTTTTATTAAATATCTAGTACCTAATTAAATCGCCACTCACCAGCACATAGATCCAGATTTTTCAGCATGTATCAACAATCTTCACCACAAGATTGTCCTTCTTTTAATATGTATGTCGTGATCGTATCGTACTAACCGCCATATAACATTACAGCTAGTCGTTTTAAAAAAATATGGGCCGATTTGTTCTGTAATAGAGATACATAACGCTATGTATTATGTGTATTTCTATAAATCAACATCTATAAGGTGGGATTTAAACCCGCGACCTCTGGCCCAAACGCTAGCTGGTCGTCATAAATTAAAATATATCTTTCTTTTTCAAAAGTGTGTAACTATTAATTATATATGACAGTAGTTGTAATAAACTACTGTACTTCATTAATGGCCATTACATTAGATAAGGTATATTCTAATGAAAAGCCGTCTCCATACAGGCATCCCGGTGTCACCAACAGTGGTGGTAATTATTTTTTACTCTTTCTTCACTAGGTGCTATTATATTTAGCTATTTATTAATTTGTAGGTTGAATAAATAAAGTGGCATATATTGGTGGGGGCACATGCTATTCACTAGCCTCAATATCGTCTAGTGGTAGGTATATACCTATGATCTATTGACACGTTAAATGAGTTAAAGTATAGTACAGAAAAAATATTGAACGATTCCCATTTTTTAATATTAAGGAAATTTAGAATCCCAAGACTTGAAATCGTTATTAATGTGGGTCAAACTGCCAACACTTTTTCAGCTGAATATTTTTTCAACTTTTTCGCCGGAGTATTTCTATGACACTTTTACAGCCTGAATTTTTACAATTTCCCAGAAACTTATGGAACTTAACACAAAGGAATATCCCGTCTTACTCTCTCTACAATGATAAGCCGTATTACTGTTTCACTCGACACCTTTTGAAATAATGGTAGCTCTGGTAGATGAGTGGGTCCATGGTTTAAGCCTTGTCATATCGGCGGGGCTCAGCAGCTTAGGGTGAACCCAGGCAAAGCACACTGAACCGAGCGGGATGCTCTTTACATCCCTCTTATAAGAACAGGGGTCTAAAGAGCGGGTGGAGGATCGCTCCTTGTACCCCTCTTATAAGAAGAGGGGTACAAAAGAGCAAGAGGAGGAGGCGCTTTTGCGCATGGGGCAAGGGGCGGGGATGGGAACCTCACCCCATTGTACTGTCCCGAAGTTGGTGGGGTTGTCCTGTAGTGCGGGACAACCCCATCTGCGGAGGTGGAGGTTGACCCTTAGGGGACTGACTCGCAATCGAGGTACCCTGATGATTTGCAATTCCGGGGAACCTCGCTAATGGCGGCACTGATGGCACTCGCGGTGGTTTTTGTGGGTGTTCGACGCTATGTGCCGCGAGTCCCAAACACCACTGGTCCTACCCAGGACCAGTAAAGGCGCGAAAATGATCTTATTAATACAGTACGTGACACTTTTGTAGCAAGAAGTTCTAGACGAATTTCGGCCACGGTGGCCATCTCTATAGATACAGGACAGACATAGTACACAAGTGTTAACGGGCTTGCGCACTTGTTCCTCCTTAGTCCATGATTATCCTATTCCGATGGCACCACTTATAAATCTAGTAATTTGTATTAATTGCTTGCATTTGAACAACAAGCCTACGCTGCCATCACAAAATTTCGTTTTCAAGGGAAACATTACTTTACACTTGGATAATAGATACATTGTTATCAGTTAAAACCATCAAAACCACATAATTAATAGGTTAATGTCACTGAAGGAAATTCTTTTAAAAACAGTTTTCATAATATTTTATCGTGATATTGAAAATAGTTATTATTTAGATTGCTGCAATAGCCTGGAGGATAGGGTTATTATTGTATTTAGATGTTACATAACGCCATCCCCAGAAACACTGCAGTGACGTTTGTTGGAATTGTACAAACATTTCGCCGACTGTACTTGATTTATATGTGAAGTTGGCCAGTCGCACATCAGAATTATATGTGCAGTCTCAATTATATTATAATATACCGTCCTCATCTTCTAACAATCAATTCTCTGATTTAAAATTCAAAATACCGTCAGTAAATAGCAAAGATTATGTTATGGAAAGTAATCTTGTCAATACTATAATCAAAGCTTTTCTGAATTGTCCCAAATTATGACAGAAAACAGTTCACACGTTCGACTCCTAATAGTCAGAACGATGATGTTAGTGCAATCACAGGAGATAATTCCAGTACCTTACTCGAATAGCCAAAGAGCTCAAATCAAACCGCCGCGCCGTACCGGCGTAAGCTAACCACGAAAACAGCGCACGAGATGTACCACTCGCCCAATCATTATAGCTCCAACAGCTCGTCCAGCCGCACGTTAATGCAAGGCCAACTCTAGCTGCAGTATGTGAACGGCTCTCTCGTCATAAGGGGGAGGGGTGCGCCAAGATAGTAATAGTTACTATAGCTAATCTTAAAGAACTATCGAAGGGGGTCTGTCCCCCAATCGACCAGAATCTCACCTAGACCGTCACCCGACGTGTCTTGTAGTATCTGATGAAGCTTTACTTGAACACTCCTGTCAGAATAGAACAGTAAAAAAAAACTTATATGAAATACTACTTTTATGCTCAAATTATTTTTGTGCTGAAATTTTTATTTCACCTACCTCATATTTCAAGTGCTAACTGGCAATTTTAATAAAAAGACCACAGTCACCATACATGGCGGTGCCGAAATAATTATAGCCTACTTGAAGGATAATCGACAGTTCCTTTTTATTAATGTAGAGGGAAAACTAGCAGTTTGGAGCTCTTTGGTTACTACCGACGACCATAGACATCCACATAAATGTTACACAGATGTGTTGCTCTCATTCTGTTCTCCCATCCAGTGGACCATCAAAAGCTCACAAGCCCCATGAAATTCCGTTTTGTCAGTTGTCTTTATACGCCTCTCTCTTTTTTTACATTACTGTTTATTGGATTCTCTGAAAGGTTATCCATCCAAATAGTTACGCCCTCCCCCATCTTTTGAAAATTTCTAGGTATATGATTTTTATTATCATCTTTGTTATTTGTCAAACTTTTTTATGTAAATTGATTCCGCATAAGTTATTACACAAAAATTTACAAAATATTATCTGGAAACATTTTTTTTATTGCTTCAATAAAAGCATTTTTTAAATAAAGCGTCAACGGTATGGTGCGTTGCTACCGCTTAAAAAGGATTAACAATCGATAAAATCGGAATTAGAGGGATTCAGAATTTACTTACCACTTTCACACGCAGTAAAATAAAATTAAATTCACGCTCTTTAAATAAATTACAAACAATATGTAATAAGACCACATTTAAATACAGAGCGAACGCATCTTGTTTGGGTCACGTGTCGTACGCGTGTTCCAAATTTAAATCTCGCGACTAATACTATTTAATAATAATTTTAATCACAATTCACAGTAAATTAGCTTTTTTCTCTTCGTATTAGATAACATTTTTATTTGAACGATTAGTAAACATTAACGCATTAATTATGTTCTCTGCACTGAGAATAACTTTATACCTGTACGTATTTACTTAGATTCCTACTTATAGAACTTATATGCTCTATGCTATATATTTTTTGACTTTATATTGTTTGAAATGGCTTTGTTGGTAAAATAACTTTTGGCTGTAAAAATTTATATTGTTCATTAATAAATAATCTAATCATAATTATCGTAATTTTAAATGTATTCTCTGTTTGCGACATTACAGGTCACAAAAATTGTATACATAAATTAATTAAATGCCGTAATTCAAAAATCTTACTGTCAAATTCAATTTAAGATAAATGAAATTCGCCATTTCTTGAACGAATTTTCAATATACAAATATTCAAAAATTATTATATGCGATAGATACATAATAATATATCTCGAGGAACTCATAAATATAACCAGATTAGTCGAGATCATAATTTATAGTAAAACGTATATAAAATAACATTTTTACTAGCATATTTCATACATTATTGTATGTATCAGTAGGTGTAAGTAAAGTCATTGACAGGGAATTAATTAGTGCACTTCACTATATGTATGAAGGGTTATGACAAAGCCCGAATAATCAGATGAGCATCTAAGGCCATGTGGGCTCGCGCATCATAACACATTATACATATGAGTATTTGTGTATATTACCGTAATTCAGTAAATAAATATGCATTATAATATAAAATTACCAGTATCTCTTTCAAGTATTCCTTGGAAAGTTATATCATGAACATTTTTGACGACATGACTACTAATAATTTTTGGTTTATGATACACATGTCGCATAAACAACCCTTTTTTATACAATAGGGGGCAAACGACACCGCACGAAACGCGAAACTGAAGATGTCACTTTACCGCGGTATTATGTGAGCGAGACCCCGGTCGTGCCGGCCCAATTCCGTTGCATAGGATGATGTAGTGTCATGCACCGTGCATGGCATGCTATGTGTCAATAATAGCTTAGCTATGTCTGATGTAGATCATCTAATGTAGAAGTGATATGACACCATCTACCAGATGTAGCTTCTACATGTTCATACAAGTTTTAACATCGCTCGCGTCTACTGTCCCTATTGTCTGTATACTTCATTATCATCATCATTATCATCATCATCATAATAATTATCAGCCCTTATAGATCCATTGCTCGACATAGGCCTCCGTCAATGAACGCCAAGACGACACATCTACATAACTCGCATCCATCCCGGACCGGCTACTGCACGGAGATCATCTTCCCACCCAGTGAAATGTCGACCAACACTTCTTTTTCCTAAACGCGGCCTCCACTCCAGAACCTTATGAGCCCATCTGCCATCTGTTCTTCTGAGTGTGTGACCAGCCCATGGCCACTTCAGCAAGCCTATTCGTCGCATCATATCCAATATCTTTCGTCTCTGCCTTATGACTTCGTTGCGAATTCCGTCGGACAGAGAAACACCCAACATAGCACATTATATACCACCAGACCAGTCTTGAATTTGCCATGTTTCGGCCCCGTAAGTCATCACGGGGAGAACACATTGGTTGAAGACTTTCGTCTTCAAGCTCTGCGGTATAGGCGACGTCTCATCACAAAGCCTGACGAATTCCGAGCACCTGAGCAGGCTGGGTTTCGCATAAGACATTTCCACCATAAGGCAAGTTGCACACAAGACACATTAGTACAATCTGCCTCCGTGCTTTGCCTTTGTGGGCTGTGAGAAAGCTCTTGACTCTGTCGAAGCCTGGCTGGCTGGCTGGGCTGTTCTGGAAGCTTTGCAGCGATGTCAGGTTGATTGGCGATACGTCGAAGTACTGAGAGCATTGTATGACGCTGTTTTTATGTCCTTTCTGATTCCGGGAGGTCAAACAAGGCCAATCCAATTGCATCGTGGAGTGCGACAGGGGGATGTTATTTCCCCCAAACTGTCCACTAATGCTTTGGAGGACGTTTGGAAGACTTTAAACTGGGCAAAATGTGGCATAAATATTAACGGCTAGTGCTCTCACATCTTTGTTTCGCCCACGATATCGTTGTCATCATCATGCGTGGTGTTTTCAAAATCCCTTGGCAGTCTTTTTAATAGAAGGTAAATTATGTCTAATACCTGGTGTCGAAAGTCCGCCCCGTGATGACCTACGGGGCCGAAGCATGGCCTCTTCATTTAGGACTGGTCCGCAAGTTTGAGGTAACTCGACGGGCCATTGAACGTGATATATTGGGTGTTTCTCTGTCCGACAGTATTCCGTCATCCGTCCGACGAAGTCATAAGACAGAGGATTAAAGTATCCGATATCATGTGACGAATGGGCTCGCCGAAGTGACAATAGGCTGGTCACACACTGATAAGAACTGATGGCAAATGGGCCAGTATACTTCTGGAGTGGAGGCTGCGTTTATGAAAACGAAGTGTTAGTCGACCGTTCACCAGGTGGGAGGACGATCTCCGTGCAGTGGCCTGTCCGGGATGGATGCGAGTAGCAGGTGATCGGTCGTCTTGGCGTTCATTGAGGGAGGCCTATGTCCAGCAGTGGACTGATAACGGCTGATAATGAATGTAATGATAATGACCTGGTGTCTAACAATGAGTACCTCTGACATAAAGCACTAAAAACAAAAAAACAATAATTTCCTGTTACACTTTTCTCTCTCTATTAGTATTGGAGATATTTTACGAGGTATTGGAGATGTTTTCTTTTTTTGTAAATACATATCGACCCCTCCATCGTCATACTTTTTATTGCGTAAGTAGGAGAACTGAGAAATGGCTACTCATGCCAACAAAAACACAGCCACAGGCTATGCAGTTGTATCTACACTGCCCTTCTATACTCCATCCCATCAGGATTCGGGCCATTCGGTCGATATGACTAAGCACAAAAACGTGATTCCACATACTTGTTTTAGCTCCTGCACATATATACATTACATGCACACATACGCGTGGAGCCAGAGGTTCGAAATTACATTACATTCCAACCATATTTACGCAGAACGATTACGCTTTTTCAGTCCAGGCCTGAAAATAAGACTTTCTGAACCACAACACATTCCGTACCATGAATATGAACAATAGTATTTATTTCGTTAACACTAGAAAATCGTAAATAACACGCTCGGATGTCAAAGACGCCAATTAGAGGCGATTTGGAGACATGCCTCAAGTGTTCGTCTCACTTAGGAGCTCATATTGTCGAGCTAAGTTAGCTATCGGTATTTGTCTAGTTGCTAAGAGTGGGAATATTCTATTTTTGTTGTATTTTAGCTACATAGCTAAAATATTCATAACAGAAAATTTTCAAGAGAGTTTTTTTTAGCGTATATATATGTATGTAGATTTTGAACGGTTTGACGGACGTACTTAACAGGTGTCGTTACATTCGTCTTGATATCGCGTGTGACACTGTGTATATCTTATATATAAAACAAAACGCCTTGCTGTACGTCTGTAAGCGATCGATTTTCTCAAAATCTACTGGACGGACTTTCATGCGGTTTCCACCAGAGGAAGGTTTTGATATATAATTTGGATCATGTTATTCACAGGCAATGCGGGTGCGGATTTGCTCGTTGTAGTGTATTTATAACGACCGGCTTTTTATTCTTCACTTTAATACTGGTATTGAGAAATTCAAAGATGAAAAATAAATTTAATTTATATATTTTCCGTTCACTCATAACAACCGGCGACAAAAATGGCCCCAAAAACGTTACGCACTGTGACATTCCTCTAGATACATGCCCTTAGCATGTTGTCTGCTAATAACCCTTACACCTGACGTGATCGGGGTCTTAGACTTTTCACAGCACTCGTTTCCATCGGTATCATATGGTGAACATATTATCTGAAAATAATGACACTAAATTTAGTGAACTTTAATTTGTATATAAGCAATATTATCGTATTATTGTAGTTTTGTGAGTTACTTAAAATCAGTATTAATCAATAAAAAGTACGACGACGAAGATCACGTTATTTACATACATTGTCATTAGGTTATATACACACATAGGCATCGTGCAACTTCTACGAATCATGAGTTGGAAGAGATAAAAAGGAGCATCTTTTTTTTTGGGATTTTATGTCAAAGTTTACTTACATTTTTCTTTATTGTTTTGCCAAATATATGATTCTTGAGTCTAAGATCACTATGGATCTAAGTATATCTTTTGCTTAAATAAACTTCTTTTTAAAGACTTAGTGCAGGAACAGACCCATAGAGGATGATTGGTTTCCAATTGCTATAGTGAACCTTGTAACTTTTGACCATGATTTATCCAGACATCCTCATGTTGTGGGTTAACGTCAGTAGTCGTAGTTAAATCCATCCGGATGTCATCTTCGACAGTTGATGGTACTCGAAACGTCCAATCGATGCCGGACGACGGCTTAGTTCGTGTAATAGGGACATGTCTAGTCGAAGAAATATATAAGCTTCAGATTCCACACAATCAAAATTGATGCGGAGTTCGCCTACAAAATTGTTATACTCTAAGTAATGTCATAGTTTTAATGGCAATACTGTGTCCGAAATTTTTCCAGTTCTACGATAGAGAAATATAAGGTCCCACTACTTCACCTATTTTGGTACCTACACCTAAGTGGAACTTGTGGTTATATAAAGTCACACTACATTGGTTACTTGGGTAGACTGGGTACGTTTATGATAATTTTCACTTGACGACCAACAATTTCGTTATCAATGAGTTAGCACTACGAACGATGTTTGTGAAACAATCATTTCGCTACGTGTAAATATTTTTTTTCTATGTAGCATGCCTACGTAATGGGAGCAACTTCAAAAAAATGTCACAAACGATCACGAGCTAGAGGCTGATGTGATAGTACTAGGGTCGAAAGTGACAGGTTTAAAATACCAAAATGGTCATCAATCACTTTTATTATGGGCAAACAGCAATATTTTATAAAGTATTGGGGGCAATTGAGGAGAATACCAGAGATCTCGCAGTTGTATTGCCAGCCTTTGAGATAAGAGTAATCTCTCCTCTTGAAGATCTCTAACTTGTATCGGCGCGGAAATAACTCTGGCGGCAGCTGATTCAACAGTGTATTATCGTGCAGGACGAAATTGCTCTTAAATCGTATTTTTGTGGACGTAGGGATTTCAAGGTGATTAGGGTGGTAACCTTGAATTTAGGCGCGAAATCCGAGTTTGGAATTCAGCTGCTCCGAACACGACCCGTAGAAATTACGGTACAAGATGTATAGCGAACTAAGGTATCTCCAAGCGAATCAAGCGGGCAGGAAAGAACAAGGCGTCGACGATTCGCGCCGCGCGGCTTTGAATGTGGTCAAATAGTATAAGGGGGTATTAATATCTGAGTATTTTTTTCGTTTACAATTGTACAAATACATATGGTACTTTAATCAGTCAAAAATAACAATCAGTGCAAAAAAGTATCTCCACAAATCTTGTGGTATATCTAAACGTGTTATCATAGCCGTCTTTCAAAAATTAAAAAATCTTTTATTAAAAAAATTACAAGTAACGCAACAAAGATTTGATTGACTTCGTATATTTCTGTGGCTCTTACAAAAAACGTTCCTCTCTTTATTTCTTCATAAGCTTCTTCATATTAATTAACAATAGATCGTCTTGCTGTACCGTACCCAAAAAAATGGTCATCGTCGTACCCATAGCATGCTTTAGCGAAAATACGATCACTATGGCAATATTAAATAAGGTATATGTAAATTAATCATTGATAATTGAACACTATTGTATTGATAGTGATTGAAATAATACATTATTTGTGTATCTGTACATACACGACAACAATCAATAGTTTAATTGGATAAAATTTGTTACTTTTGAGTCTCATAAAGCAATTAGTGTCTCTACAGATGTGAGCGTCGTACGCCGGCTGCCTCAATACCGTGGAACACATTCGGACCAGCGAGGTGCTCGTTTTCCCCCTCATACCGGGTACTCCTTACTGGTTCGCTATAATTACTATTAGTATTACGGTAGTGACAGTCGTAAACGTACCACCGTAACTGCCTTACCCTTATGTCATGGAACTAGGGAAAAAATCCCACTAGTTTTACCGTAGAACTGTCCAGTAGGTCTATCAGGAACATATCGGTTTTATTTCCATTATTTGTAAATAGGCAAACCCATAGGATTAAACTTGAAATTACTCAAAATTAAACTACTTTTAATGTTATTAAAAAAAGTGTGTCAAATCGGGTACTGCATGCCTGTGGCGCCGCATACATTTTTAATGAAATTTCTGTGGCTTATGACAGATCAGCTCAATGAAACCGATCAGATGATGGAAACGAAATTCCCTCCATGTTGAAAGAATATGTAAGCCATGTAAGGTATTTTTGGGAAGGTCTTAGGGTGTATCTTTATTATCATTATCAGCCCTTATCGGTCTATTGCTGTACATATGCGTCCTAACGCCAAGACGACCGATCTCCTGCTACTCGCATCCATCCCGGACCGGCTACTGCACGGAGATCCTTTTCCCACCTGGTGAACGATCGACCAACACTTTGTTTTCCTTAATGCGGCCTCCAATCCAAAACCTTAGACCTCAGGGTGTACCTTAGACTCGTGTAATCTGAAATCTGATAATGGTTCAGACAAACATGCCCCAGAACTATAGACATGTTCTTTTTTATAGTACCTAGTCAAGCCATAAATATTGTAACACAGAAAAAATATTTTTTTATGTGTTAGTTAAATTCACAGACATAAAACAATTAAATGTATAAAAAGCTTATCCGAAGTGGTCTACATTGGCAGCAATACAGTCCTGTAAACTTTGAGGTCAGTTACCAATAGCAACACGCACTCTTTACATGGGGAAATTCTACACTACCAGTCGCATGGACTGTTTTAGGGACTCCAAATTATCATGGCGTTCCGAGCAAGCTGTCTACTTTAAAACTGACCATGAATCAGCGGATTAACATCGGGACAAGACGACGGCCAGTCTTCAGCTCTGATAAAGTCCGATACGATCGCTTCCAACCAAGGCTGCGTGGACTGAGCCTTATGTTCCGGCGCCGAGTCTCGCTGGAAGGAGCATTTTTGGTTATTGTACACGGTATTATTAAGGGGCTTAATAAATACCTTCTCACGAATAGTATTCGATACACTTGTGCCGATGCCTTGATATCCTATCACAAAAATATGGCTCAGTCACTCCTTCATAGCTAACACCCCAAACCATCACTGGAGTCAGATAATGCCCACGTTGCATTCTGGCGACTAAATGGGAAGCTTCCTTAGATCATAAATAGGATCACTTCGATTGTTAAAATGTTACTCAGTTGTAAAAATTCTCATGGAACATATTTTTCCGTGGCCACCCTTTGCGTACCGCTTCAGCAGTTGTTTCAATGTTACCAACCTGCTCATCTTTATTTAATTTATCAGTTCAGAATGTCCAGGGCATCTCTTATAGGCTACGAGTCCTAAATCATCTCTTTAAATGCGCTACATGTTCAAGGTGTTATCCTCATTTCCCGAGATTTTTTCTTTGGCTTTTGGACAGGAATTCTTCGAATTCTTTCCCTTACTGCTTTGACCACCTTTTTCGTACGTACACCACGTGGGCGGCCAGATCTTTGACACAGATAGACGATTTATCACCCCAATGCACAATATTATGTGATATTAAAATGGATTCGTTTTAATATTACATAATATTGTACACAGTGTATTCGCGCTAAAATAAGAAAATACAAAAAACAATCGTATAAAAATGACTGATTCGAGATTCAAACGTATTTGTTATTGTAACAGTATCCATGGCCAGACTAAGTATGCCCTTTACTGGGCAAACAGGAAAACGGAACCTCTTTACGACTACCGACGGCCATGAACATCCGAATAATTGTTATGTCGATGCGTTGCCCTCCTTTTTTCCTTCCCGCAATGGGCCACAGTTACTCACAAACTGCACGAAACCAGACACCGAAAATGTAAGCGAAAAGTATCTTCCTGGTCGTGCCGGCCCAATTCTATTGCAATACAGCACTGCACTACCACTTACAAAGACTCTTTTTTGTATTTTATCTGTATAGGTATTGGTAATAAAATAAATGATAGTCACAGATGTGGTTTGAGCGTATTTATTTCATTACTTAGTGTTTGTGATCTAGGCTCTAGATGGTTACATGATTTATATTTACAAGTATTCACTAAAATAACATTCTATGAATACTAAAGAGTATTTACGGTACTAACACTAGTGATTTTCTAGTTTTTTTTTTTAATGATCGTTCGTATTAATGTAGACATCACTGGCACCTTTTATGAATAAACTATTCTTCAAATGAATTTTCTTTAGCGATCCCATATTGGCAATATATATTCAATGGTAAATATTTTAAGTGTCCACTTTATTTGGATTTAATACCTATAAAATATAAGATGCTTGTTACGTATGTCCTTCTTACGGACTTGTAAGTGGAGAAAAAATTATATTTACAAGAGCATTTCGAATATGAACAAACTCTAAAATAAATATTATCTACTTAGTTCTAGAATTTTCGTATACAATTATTTTTCAACTGTCTTCTACTTACTCTAATCGACATGTATTATTTTAAAATAAAATTTAATTAAAATTAAAGTTTTAAAACATTTGCTTAAAATTTACAATAATGTCAAACGTGGCTATCTTAGGACTCTAGAACAAGTGAGCTTTTAAATTAATGTTACCGTTATATACAAATAAAATATAATTTCGTGTACATACAAAGTATTTACATTTACTAACTAAGTATATATTCCATAATTTCTACATTACCTACAGTATGACACGATTCTGAGTACCTACACGATATTCAAGCGAGCCATGCTACATCGGATGGCTGACTTAAAACTTGAACACATTCTCATAAATACCTATACAATTCATATTGTATTCAAAAAAAAATTATGTCATTGCGTTTAATTTTAATTCGTATATGGAACATGTCTGCTGGTATAATACTATTATTTGCTATACTGACACAATTTAGACAAGACAATTTACCTATTTCAATTCATGCATACATTGCTATACATATGGGTACACATAAATCATGTTTCAACATTTTATTTTATTTCAACTATTTTCACGTAGTATTTTTCACGTGCTAATAAAACTACAGATAATATCATATAGCAAGAACCGGTAATGAGGCAATTCCTTTTGCATTTTTTAAACACACTCAGAAGATCAAATGGCAGATGGACCACTAAGGCTCTAGTGTGAAGGCCGCGTTTAGGAAAACGAAGTGTTGGTCGACCGTTCACCAGGTGTAAAGTCCGGGACGGATGCGAGTAGCAGGAGAAGAGCTATCTTGGCGTTTATTGAAAAAGGCCTATGTCCAGCAGTGGGCCGATAAGGGCTGATAATGATGATGATGGTGATGGAACACTAAAAGTCTCTACTCGTTTATTTCCTGGTTGGTCCTCACGCTGGCTCGATGCCTTTATGTCAACTTTGTGTGATCCTCTTGAGCAAGAAGCCTTAAGCCGTATGCTATATACACAGCTAGCACCTATATACGTTGTTGTTCGAGTAAAGTGCATTTTTATAGTGTACTTTAGAAAACGCACGTGAACGAGCAATCGAAGTCTTTTGACGACTACTAAAGTAAAACTGATATCCAGATTATAGTTGTTATGCGTGTGTTTGTTATCCTTTCCTCCTGATCTCCAATAGGTGGGAATGGACTGTGGCCTTGTTCCTCCTTTTTTATAAAATGTAATAATTTTTTTATTGCAAATTTTAGAAGATTCTATCTAAATATACGCTGAGAAATGTTTAGATTTGTATAAAATTGTAATAATGTAATTATAGTTATGCCTGCCTCAACTAAAATCTAAAATATCTACATTCTGTTATACCAATAGATAATTGGAACTACTTGCCTTGAACTTCATCAGTTAAGCGCTTGTATAATAAATTATCAAGTTTATGCAAATAGGTTTGATATCTGATATTTTTTTCTTTATTCCATAGACAATTAGTTATTGTAGTTTTGCAGTGAGATTATATAATTATAGTCATTTTACAGTACAAGCCTACGTCGCTCTCCAAAAATTCAAGCACCTCTAATCGGAATACCCTTCGTTGTTCGTATTGTCCGATGTAGGAGACGTGCCCGGGGACGGCACTTGAAGCTGCCTGCCGTACATCAACTCAGAATGAGGCAAGAAAGAGGATAGGTACTCTGGAGGCGGCCTTATAACTGTCGGAAGATACCCTGTCCCGGTGTAAGGCGGAGTAAGGAATCTTCTTGAAGGTGAAAACTTGAAACTTTGGTTTGATAATGGAGAAAATGCAGATTTCGATTGGTACATATATGGGGACTCAGGCGTAAGGTTATATGAAGGCTCAGCGCCATTGACCATCATTTCCATTGCCGCCACCACATCACCCTTGCATCTGGTGAGGATAGTCTCGATTTCTTGTCGGCTACGTCTTGGAAACACTTTAATAAGCACATCGACAGGGGATTTCTGAAACGGTATGGGCTCCTCGATTGTTTCAGAAATGTGATCAGATTTTCCACGTCTGTATTTGTAATTGGGGTTCTCCCATTTGTCCTCATCCTCCTTTTTGACGACATCGTGTCTCTGCTCTTTCATGGACAGGTTTTCTGGCGTGAGGGACGGTTCGGAATGATCCAATTCCTCTTCAACGTTGAGCTCGTGGTCTGATGGTGAGCGCGGGGGCGGAGTTGATAATGGAGGTGTTTGTGCTGGTGTTTTTGATTCGTGTGAGGTCTCTTGTGGTGAGGGGCTGGGACAAACCTCCGTGACTCGAGCTCGTTTGTGAACTGTGGACAAGATATTATATGTTAGATGTTTAGCTCGGAAGTATTTTTATTCCTTAGGTTATCTCTGTAATTATTAAAAGTGGAAATAGCACAGAGGGAGTGGACACTCGCTCATATAAAGCCGAAAATTTACTAGGGAGGATCTAAAAGTTCGTGGCCTAACCTACATGGAGCTATGACATCTTTTTAAATCTACCGTCATTTGTTAGTATCATATTGATTTATTGTGCGCAGTTTCATTCCGGTACTGCACAACATAAATTTTCTGTGATTATTTGTTTGAAGCAATCTGACGCAATTTTCAATAATGGAGAAAATTGAACACCGTGCAGTCATTAAGTACCTCAATAAAAAGGCCTATCACCAAAAGACATCCATCAAGATATGGTGAGCACTTTGAGGGAGTCTGCTCCATCGTATTCCAGTGTCAAAAAGTGAGTAGCTGAGTTTAAGCGCGGCCGTGAGAGCATTAAAGATGGTCCTAGGAGTGGAAGGCTTACATCCTCTACCACGAAAGAAAACATCGATAAAATTTGTGATCTCGTACTGGGTGACCGACGTTTGACCATTGGTGAGATAGCTGAGATAGCTGAGATAGCAAACATTAGTTATGGCCGGTTGCAACACATAATAACGGACGAGCTGGGGTTCCATAAGGTTTCTGCTCGCTGGGTCCCGAGGTTGCTTCCAGCTGAACAAAAACGAGTTCGATACACAATTTCGCGAGACTGTTTGGAACTTTTTGAGACTGATCCCGAGGACTTTTTGTCTAGATTTGTTACCATGGATGAAAGCTGGGTTCACCACTATACTCCTGAATCAAAGAAACAATCCAAATAGTGGAAAAGATCAGACTCTCCTACACCGAAAAAGGCCAAGGTCGTTTTGTCGACTAACAAAGTCATGGCTTCTTGTTTTTTGGGATGCAAAGGGCATCATTTTTGTAGATTATTTACCGAAAGGTCAGACTATAAATTCTAGTTATTATTGTAACCTTTTACGAAGACTCCGGGAAGAATAAAAGGAAAAAAAGCTGGGAATGTAGTGTAAGAAAGTTTTGTTTCATCAAGACAATGCACGTGTTCACACTTCGGTTGAAACAATGCCTGTAATCCATGATTGTGGCTACGAATTGCTGCCCCACCCACCTTATTCGCAGGATTTAGCCCCCTCGGATTATCATTTATTTCCATATTTAAAAAAACATTTGGGTGGCTCGAAATTTTCGACCAAAGATGAGGTGATAGTTGCAGTAAACGATTATTTCGCCGACCTTCCGGAATCTTTTTTTTTCGAGGGAATAAACAAGTTGCAGGTCAGGTGGAAGAAGTGTGTTGAACTAGATGGAGACTATGTCGAAAAATAAAAATAAATTTAGATCCACTTTTCTTTCATTTTCTTGGTCGGGCTTAGAACTTTTAGATCCACCCTCGTAGAGCTATGCTGCTGCATATATAGCGATACAACCCTTTCCATAATGAGGTACTAATGTAGTGCAGCGCGCGCCTGCAAACCATTCAGGTTGTGCGGACGTTTCTAGGCTTTGGTAGTCACCAAAATATAAACTGCTCGTTTTGTCCTCACATGTTATAAAACAATTGAAAAGAACGTAAAGCTTTCTTTTGTTGAACAACGAAATAACTTCTCCGGGTGCACACTCAAAGTGAACAAAAAGTGCTATGTACCTACTTCCCACACTGCGTCAGTACTCGTAATACAAAAGAATTGACATTAATATAATATCAATTCTTTTTTCTTGTAGTAGTAGACTTTTAGTACATTTTAATTTTATAATATAAGGGCGAGTCGAGCGAGACGAGCAGTCGGTCACTACCAACACTCGTATTTATCATTCCTTTCATTCTTCCCTCTAATGGCCAACCGGAAACTCACAAGCCACACGAAAGGCGACAGCGTCGCTGTCTTCAGTCATTAACACGCACGAAGACTACGTCCCCAGTCGTACCAGAGGCAATCGGCCGCAAAGCACCTCTTTTATTATGATAGTTATAAAATACATATTTCAAATTTCGGTTCACACACATTTCAATTTGAAAAGTTCATATTATAATAAAGTAGAAGATAATATCAACTTTGAACATATAAAAAGAAACGTTATCTACGAATATAAACAGTCTAAGAATACCACCAAGAAGTGACTTCTGGAAAGAAATCACAGGATTTTTGCAGTGGTATCTTATGTGCTTTTAAGTAGATAAATAAGTATATCCTGTAGGTGCCTATCTCATTGCTTTGCTACGAGTTTATTATCTAATACGCTGATCTTTATAGTGACTCATCGCTGCAGATTTGGTAACATAAGAAAACCCTTGTTCTAGTGGCAAGCATTTCATGAGGCAGTCCGCAGGTGAGCGTGCTTGAGTCGAGTGAGAGGGAACCGGAATGTTATTGGATTTTTCACTTTATTCGGTGTTACACTATCATACATCGACTCTATACACTTTTCTCAAACATGGATAATGCGCGAATAATGACAAAAACCCAAGGACTATTAATTTATAACTTAAGCAGTAGTAAAATACTTTGCTCATTGCATCTGCATGGCGACAATGCGGACGTTTATAGGTATCAGTAGTCGTCAAAAGGCTCCGCTTGACTGTTTGTCCGTACCCCTATACTATATATAAAAAAGAAACATTTTTTGTGATATTTATTAGACGGCGATTCGTATATCCCACGAAAACTAGAGTTTCAAAAGAACAATATACACCAAACGTTATAATGATCACAAAACACGAATGAAATGTTGTCGTTTAAAAATAAAGTATGCCCCACCCCGTTTTAAATACTTGGTGTAAGCGTAAAGGTGCTGGTGGCTGGTGGGCCACCGTACTCGAACCAGTCATTGTGTTCCGTGCAATTAGAATCGCGCCTGTTCTCAGTCGTGTGTACCAATTTAATGGGCGATGTTATTGTTTTTTACGGTAGGGGAGGATTCGATCCGCCGAGGGCCCTAGTGTGGTTTCCTTCGGATAACAATTAATGGAAATATATGATGTGCCAATGAAGAAATGTTTAGCGATCGGCCATATGTTGTCCATATGTTTGATGATACTTTATAATTTCTAATAAGATTTATAATTGTATATATATATATATATATATATATATATATTATATTTTAGTATTTCAAGTTTCGAGCTTTATCTCGTACCTTCCATTATGCATTACAGGGCACAAACATACGCAGTTGAAACCGCGTGTCACAGTTAGTCAATAAATTGTATGTAGACGTGATATTGTGTAGTAGTAAATAGTGAGGAATGGCAGCTGACTACTCGAAATATTGAAGACGAGACAGTAAGATGTAGTGCCATGTTGTGTTTTATCGGAGTTGGGCCGACACTTGCGGGGAGGTACCTCTCGCTCGCATGTTGCCGCCGCAAAGTAACAGCTTCCCTGGCGCGTTTCGTGCGATTTGTGAGTATCCGGTGCCCCATCGGAGGAGAGGAAGATAGGAAGAACACGCATTTGCATAACTGTTACGCGGACACTTATGGGCGTCATTTATAAAAAAAGTTCTGGCTGCTCGTAGGGGGACACCCCTACGGTATAAAAAGAACATCTATTTATTAATATGAATGGTTCGAAGACTTTACTAATGTAATGAAAAATCATTAAAATGTGACCAATAGACAAATGTTCGTGTGTATGGAAAAATGTATATCGGTTCCATGTAGTTTCGTGAAAGTAAATAATCAGTTTAATGAACGAAAACAAAAGACAGACTCAAAAAACATATTGCTTTATAAATCTATTCTAATGATGAAATAAAACCGCTTAAGTTTTTTATAGAAAATTATACACATCATCACTGAATGGAACTAACGAACACAGAATAAAGAAATAACACAAAACGATACGCCCTCGCTCGTTCGCATACAAAATAATTAAAATAATGCTCCATTATTGTGCTATACAAAACATAAAAATAATATTGAAAAGAACTGGCCATTTTTAAACGTGGAAGGGAGAGAGATATATTTGAATAATGCCATTAAATAAAGGAGGAGACATCTGCTTAAAGAGGCTTCAGTTTGCCATTGTGCTTTTATGTATTTATAACGTTATAAAAGGGCTTATGTGAAGAGTTTGTATTACTTGTTATCATTTCAAGTTAACATTCTATATGTTTTTATGAGAGAGGTGTCTTTGCGTCTCGTAATGAAAAATGATAGTTAATTTCTAAATCACTTTGTGTCGAAACGTTTTGACAGTTATTCTATTAAACTAACAGGTCAAACTAAAAATGTAACTGTCAAATGTGTTTTTGCATACAACGTAGAAATTAATGATCACTGAACGTAACAACTACGAGTACATAACAATAGCAGATTGCGTAAACAAATGGATTTCTTTTATGTTCCCAGGCGGGATGTGCATTTCCATGGAGACGGTTGTCGGTTAAGGTTAGACCACTATCATATACTAAAATAGGTAAATTTTCATATTTTTAGACGTGAAGAGGAAATGTCGAATGCCCAAGTTACATTAACAGCTATCGTGGAAGTCAATGTGTCCTTATGGTTTCGGTAATCTAACATCAATTAAAACATTAATAATCGTTTAAAACATCTCCCGTAGTCCGTAGTGTCACACTCGAATATCGATTTCTCTAAACAAACTTTCCAACCCTATTCAGGGTTATTTATTAAATAAAGCTCCTTTAGGCATGCTTGATTTTGGATACGAGAGCGTTACGAAAACGAGACTAACGGAAGTTAAGATGGAGATATGTCGGCAAAGATAGAAAGAGATTTTACGAACCTTTCTTGTATTAATGTAGGTGCAAGAGAAAGAGGTTCGAGCAAACATGAAAAAATCAAAAAATTCGCCACGCCGTTTCGAAAATAATACCTGACAAACACAGACAAGTCTATATTGATTTTAAGAAACACACAATATGCGGCTGTATCTTGTGTGTGAGGAGTTCTAGACAAATTAATATACCTGATTTTGGACTTTGTGAATCTTTTATATCCAATCTTGTGAAAATCATTTCTAGGCACCACATAAATACCAAAAACCAAACGATCAATTCCTTTACACTTTGTAAGAGGTAATTAGTACCATGTTGCATCCCGTTCACACTCGTAGCATCATGTAACAACATGACATCGACGTACAGGTACAGCTTCGCTGTCAAATTTCGTGCGGGTTGCGCGTAACCATTGAAGGAGGGGTGGAGGGCAACACATCAGCATTTATGTGAATGTCTGTAGTCGTCGGTAATCACTGGAAGGCTCAGGCTGCTCGTTGGTCATTGAGTTAAATGATTATTACAATGAAAATAAAGACCAAAACCGTAGATAGTTTAATTTGCAACAAAAATCTGTAGTATGCGTTACAATAGGAACAAAACATCTTCACGCCAGCCTCCTAATGGGGTGGCAGAGAGAACGGAGTGCCACACATCACGATCCTTACATACACCCGTGCAATCGTATGAGTTACTACTGATTATTATTTACATACAAAAGAATTCTAGAACATGGGCTGAAATTTGCCAATTTCAGCCCATGTTCTAGAATTTTTCATCTCAGAAAATTGAATCTAACCTACATCATCAATTCATCACATAAGTACTCGCATACTAAAACAAATATTTTAATACTAATAAATATATGCTCTGAAATGATATAATAAAGTATATGCTGGTGGTACAATGGTGTTTACTAACAATAGCGTGTCGAGAGTTGTCTCCATAAATCGTGCATACAATGAGACAATGGCGGTTGGCCGCGAGCCACCGCACTGTACGTGGATTTAGTGGCGGCTGTGTTGGACAGGGAGCAACATTCCCGCGGGTACACTTTATGTCGATTTCATTAACTCTTTATAAGGTTCTGAATATATTAAATAAGAGTGCATATTATTGTAAAACAGGGCATTTTTCTACATTCACTTTACATTTTTTGTGTGTACTTTTATAATTTTTATATCGATATTTACATAATATTAAGAAGAGGATGTCCCAGTTTGTGAATGATAGATGGCCCACAACAACGTTGGGAGGCAATCACACACAGGCATAACCTTTTTTTATAGTATCGGGGGCAATCGGGAAATCGCAGCCCTTAGACGACTACTGACGCCTATAGACATCCCAATTATTATCATGCAGATACTTTGCCCTCTTTTCCTCCTCCTCTCCAATGGGCCACTCACAAACCGCACGAAACGTGACAGTATATTGGAACATAACTATAACATTGAAGTTTTCTCTTTGTACGTTCGTTTCCTCGGTAACACTGTCGTATTCACGCCATTAATCATTGAACATTATAAAAATGTCTGATATTTATAAGCTACTTTACTATTCACACCGACAGATATGCGCATCGCTATACGATGTATCGACGAGGTATCTTCACGCCTATCCTACTTTGCAAGTACTTTAGAAGCATTTGCTCAAAATTACCACAATTTGAAGGCCAGTATTAAAGTTGAACAAGTCGTTTAATTTACACACATAAAAAGCCTATCTCAGTACATTATGTATGCACTAAAACAGAAATACCCTCCGCCGGCCTTTGATGGAAAGTTGAAAAACAAAAAGAATTAGCCGAACTAAACTGTAAACTGAAATAAAAAGGCTTTTAATGACGTTATAATAACCGAGTTGCCCTCCTGGATGCCCCGACTAATTAGCCTCCACTGTAGCCAGAGGGTGAAAATATGGAAAATATTTTTAAATACTGCAACGCTTTTGTTTATTTTATGTTTTTTATAATGCTGTGATTATAGAACTGGACTTGTTTAACAGACAGATGTTCATGTGTGTGTTCCTCTTTGGATATTTCAACACACGGATAACTTGTAAATATGTTAGACTTTCTGATTATCATTACTATTAATTGTACACGTTTCAATTGGCTGTTTCTCCACCTGACAGAATTCGTAACCAAGTCATAAGGCAGAGAACTAATGTATCCGATATCACGCGATGAATAGGCTCGCAGAAGTGGCAATGGACTGGTCACACACTCAGATGGACAAATGACGGATGGGCCAGTAAGGTTCTGGAGTGCAGGCCGCAGTTAGGAAAACGAAGTGTTGGTCGATCGTTCACCAGGTAGGAAGAGGACGTGCAGTAGCCCGTCCGGCATGGATGCGAGTAGCAGGAGATCGGTCGTCTTGGCGTTCATTGACGGAGGCCTATGTCCAGCAGTGGACCGATGGGGGCTGATAATGATCATGATGATGACGTATCAAATTATGCAGTTTGTAAAAACAAGTCAAAGTCTTGGGCCTAAAAGCCTTAAAGGTTGAATTTGTAAAAAATTGTTTGAATTTTGCCCTTCTTTCTAATGGAATCTGCTTTATAAAAATGACTTAAAAACATCCGCGGAACGTTGGATATGTATAAATGTGTCTTTAAGTATAATCATGGACTCTTTGGAATGACAGTCCAGTACGAAACCGCGTATCTTGTATATTTGTAAATCAATGTACTTTCTAGGTACAATTTGCTGTTTCATAAATTAATTGTGAAAGATCGCCATCGAATTTACGTAACGTCGTTCTGTACGAATATTTCTGACACCGCTGACCCATTTAGTATCTGTTAAATTGCATTGCGATTTTATAAAAATTACTTATACTGTTTCAGTTTACTTTATCACAAACACGTGTACAGATTTTAAAGCAACCTGGTGAGGCGTGCAATTAGTTGCTACGTATATCATCTCGGCTACATCTGCTACGTGCTACGTTATCGTAGCTGTTGTAGCCGACATGTATCAGATAGCCCAAAAAATAAAATCATCGCGTTTCCAGTCATGACAGGCTAACGAAATCTACCAGCCCCCACGATAATGCAAGACCAAGATTATAACAGTTACTTTAGCTGATCTTAAATAAATATCGGGATGCATCCCTCCGATCTGTGGGAAAGGAGCGGGGTCTGTCACTTTATCGACCACAATGCCACCTAGAACGTCGCCCGACGTGTCTTACAGTCAATAATGTAGCTGCACTGGACATTTCCGTCAGCATAGAGTAGTCAAAGAATAGCATATCGTTGCTCTGGCATCACTTCAGAGTAGATATGTTTCCAGAGCTTTCAGCAAGTATTAGATGGCTTAGCCGACAGTAGGAAAATACATCTATAGACGTAATGATGGCACTACGCCTGCATTGCAGCCTAATTGGGCTGGCATGAATTGGGAGGTATCTCTCACATACCGCCGTAATTTTTTCGGACGGCTTTGTGAGTAGCCGGCTCTGGTTTCTCGTTTGCCCACCTAGACTTAAAGAAATGTTGTTGGTACTGACTAGGCACTTACATATTTTTCGTCTTCAGTCTCCCAAGCAAATACCCAATAAAGTTGGGCGACGTCCTTTAAAACTTGCAGTTATTATAAGTATAATACGTAAAAACGTATATTTTAACTATATGTATATAGATTAATATAGAGCAGTATAAAAGATTTAACCAAATGGTGCAATCGGGTAGCTAAAACAACATTGTAAATATAATCTGTTACGTTACTTCAAAAGTCTGTTTATACCGTAGATATATTTTTTTTTATTAAATATTAATATTATATCATCGCTTTTTTTTTGTAACTTAAGGCAACGTTTGAAAATTTGAGATGGAGGGATAAAAATTTAATGAGATGGTAACCATTTGAGATCCATCACCAATTATATTAATACGAATGATTTATAAAGCTATTTGTCAATATTTGAACCGGGATACGCGAATTAATAAAACACCCACGTCTCCATTGACATAACCCCTAATTCCTGCCCCTTGCCGTCCATTCTCAAGTGATTAGCGATACAGACAATGCCACCCCGCTCCTGTCGTGCCAATTGTTCACGACACCTATTATTTACTGCCACACCAAACGATTTTAAATTAACTTTAAACTTACCATCATAGAGCTTAAAATTGGATATTTTCGAAGTTCCGTAGAGCAACTTTGAAGCGGCGGGTGGTAACAATAAAACCAATTGTTGGGTACCTCTATTATGTAGTTAGTTTGGTGGAAACTTAATCTAATTGTCGGGGGTTAAAGTTTAAATTGCTGTTTACTGGAAAGGATTTACTGCAGATTCGATTGAAGAATTACTATTCTATTGCATTGCAATCATGCCTTATAGGGCTGGCATTTTTAATAAACACTTTATCCGCTTATATTAATTATGTTATATGTCACCTTTAAACCTATTAATGATCACTGTAAGACGCAAGTGCAAGGATTTTTGTCAGTGTCCATGATTAAAGTATACTTTCATATTATTTTGGAATTAAAAGAAAATTTGAATTCATAGTGTGATACCGTTTTGACACAACAAAATTATAAAATACAGAATATGAATTCAGGAATCCCCTATATAACGGAATTTGGTTGGCGCGACCGGGGAAGTACCTCTCGTTTACGCACGTAACAATACCTGCGTAAAGCGACAGCGTCTCGTCACTGTCGCGTTTCGTGTATTGGGGCACCGGCTACTCACATCAAAAAGCTCCGATTTCTCGTTTGTTATATTCCCCGTATACCCCTGAAACAATTAAAGACTGTCCACTGTATCTTTTTGTCTTCGAATATTGAAAGTATGTACAAAGAGGTCTACGTCTAGCATTGGACCGATAAGGGCTGATAATGATGGATATAAAGTAAAATATTAAACAATAGATAAAGCACATTTACTTCTTTGATAACCTGATTTTTTTAATGCTTTCCATGAAACTCTCACTCTCTGAAAGTTTAAATACTCTCCATGGATAAACGCATTAAATAACCGTTGAAACTCGACTCTTGGACAAAACATAGCAAAAAGCAAACGTGGCATAAACCAGCCCCATTGCTTTCAGTGAATAAAATTAGTGGACTGTATTTAATATCGCAACCCCGCCGGATCCCAGTCGCGGATATTACCCCACCCGTGCACATGTTCGCTACCATGATCATATACCATATTTATTGCGTCAATTTACGACCGAAGTGAAGACGTAGGTTTCATTGCTTGGCTAGAGCCGCATCCTGCTGGTACGACCGGGAATGAAACTGCCGTTCCCACTGGGAAATACCGAAGTGAAGCGATGACTACGTTCCTGATATATTAATATATTAATAGTGACGACTTGGCTATGGTGACGGGGAGCTGATGGATGCAAGTGGCTCATAGCCGTGACCTTTGGCGCTCTATGGGTGAGGCCTATCCAGCACCTTTTTTTTTTCGGAGGGACCTAATACTGATTGGCGGCGCTAGTCCAGCCTCTACAGTTCGACTGACTACGAAGACTTTTGTCTTCTGATTATAGGTATTTCCGATCCAGCACTGGACGTCATCTGGCTGATAATGACAATGATAATGATAACACGACCGGGGTGGTACCTCTAATTCGCAAGATAAAAAAGTGACAGCTATGTTGTCACGTTTCATGCGATTTGTAAGTTTGCATCCATATCTATTATGGGGAAGGATGGATGGAATATGCTTTCTTGAGCGTCTGTACTTGTGGCCATCCAAGGACCCTCATTTGTAGGTACCATAAGAAAGATTAATGTGTTTTGTCAGCGTTCTATTTTCCCACAGCAAGGATTGAATAAAGAAGCGCAACTTTCATGAGGTTGCGCGGTAGTTTTGGTAATCCTAGACATACAATTGCTTAACGCTACTAAGTGTGTCAATGTGATAAGTACCAGTTAAACAATATTATTATTATTATTATTATGATTTTTTGTAGTATCGATATACGATGTCCATGAATATCTTTACATTTAATAGTTGCGTTGCCCTCTTTATACCATCTTCCCCAATAGGTCACCGTTTAGTCGCGAACCGCACAAAACGCGATAAGAAGCTATCGCTTAAAGATAGCGACGTGTGTTCACAATAAATTAACCTCTCCGAATCCTACACGGATGTCTTTATTAAGAATAGACCGGGGAGCAGTATCGTAGCTCGGGGATCAATTAAGTACGATTTTATAAAGATATCAGTTTCTGTTTGCTATCTCCCTGTCAATGGTTATACTTGCCGAGGGTTGACGCGCCGCTGCACACCGCTGTGCCTCTAACTACATTACAAAGGGTTATTTTAATTTTGTTTGCTTTGATGTCACAATGAACTTGTTTTGAGATGGGTTACCGTGTCGTATTTATAAATATGTTTTTTAGTAATAGTTTGCTCATAAATCACTAACACATTATGACCATATATGATATGGGTTTGGGGAGGGCAACGCATCTGAATATGCGGATATGAATGGGCGTCAGTGGTCACTACCAAAGGGCTCTTTGTTTGTCATGTTATAACATAAAAATAAAACATACCTAGTTTCGTTCTTCCAATATAAAGGAATTATTTTGATTGCATTCTCAAGATCTCTTAAGCCGAATCGAGTATTACTTCAATGAAACGTAGAGACTAAGAAAGTCTCTCGAATGCAATAAAATGCGATCAGATTGGCCTCGAAAGTCTAAGGTTTACATACGTAAACACAAACATGCGTAACAAATTGCAGACCTACTGACGTCGTTGGATTATAGTTAGAATACAGGGACTACTTTTTCAATTTTTTACCATACATTTGCACTGATAAACGCAATATTATGATTACTTATTTGTTATCACAGATTGAGCATTAAACATTATCTATCCTTGTCGTGAAGTGTTGGACCCACTGTAAAAAAATTACATCATTTCTTTAAAAATAATTTACTTTTGTTTATGTAGAAATAGTAGCGATGATAATTTGATGAGGTTAGGAGATGTTAGCCTAGCAGGGCAGGGAGTGGGAATCTGTCCTTCTATGCTTTTTGGTGACTTTTAGTATATTTCATAAGACGGCACATCAGAATGTAGTTTCAAAAATTGGCATAGATGTCCTTTACGAATTTTTAAACCCACACGCTCCTTGCCCTCAAAAGAAAGCTTCCGTGAGTCTTGCCCTGGTTTAATACCAGAAAAGCTATCGTTATAATTTATGTACATTTCTTATGTACTTTTCTTACAAAGTTTTCCCGATTCAGTTAATGATTTGGCATTCACTTTTTTTCCACGCAGTGTGTACTGGTGATGCGCAAACAAAAATAAAGGGAATAGCTTAAAGTGAAGAGAAAGTAAGGAGGTAACTAAACATTTTACTTTACAACAAAATGTACCGAACCCTCTGCATCCTAATACGACTCGCTGTCGGGCGGTTTTTCAATTTCACCGTTGAAAGCCGAGTACGATAAGTCCCCCATATAAATTGCAATAAGAAGTTAAACGTCTTCAGAAGATGTAACAAAGCGAGTAACCCGACACCGTTTAATCAAATCAAATGAAAAAAATCAAGACGTGTTCGGAAAATTTAATAAAAAAAAACTCAAGTTTTCGGTCGTATTGCATTACTGCCAGCGCTTCTCAACATTTAAAATAAACTTGTGTGCGCTGAAGTAGGTAATTTTTTGGTAGCTTTATATTATTAAAATATGTTAGCAAAAGTTTAATCCGTATCTTGAGCCACAAATAATTAACAATTAAATTATAACATGTTTAATTGTCCATATCGTGTGGGGCAGACCTCGAGGAGTCGTCACAATTTTGATGACTAACGACACTCACAAATATGCGAATAACAGTGATGCGCTGCAAGTAGTGGTACAAAAGGGTACCAAGCCTCCAAAACTACTCGGGCCCCTACCGCAAAGGGGCCCGGTCGCAAGAGGATCCTAACATTCACTGGTTTCGTTTTTTCTTGTTGGGATATCTCTATCCCATGAGCCTGTGTGTTCCCCTACTTTACTTCTACTCCAAAGGCGCTATAACAAACGGCTAAAAGCAACATTATTCACAAGCTTTCTATTAAGTCTCCAAGTGAGTAATTTTTGAATAAAATGTAATATACTTGTTTCCGGATCTTCGAATATATTCATGTTTAGCTATGAAAGCGTAACAATCAGACTGTTTAAGTTATTATTATAGGTATAGACCCATTTTAGGGAGGTTAACATTTCCTTTTAGCAGCATAAAGAAAAACAAAAATATTTGAGACGCACTGTTTTTCGTTACAAGAATAAATCAATTCTGAATATTGCGTGTATCACTTTCACCCGAATAAGAGGGAAAAACATAGAGTTGATACTTACAGAAATTTATAAAAGGATCTAAAATGTTAATCACGATATGGTGCAGAGTTAGATAAGTTGCGGCTTCACTATCCCGAGACTAATACAAGGTTCTTCAGTAAAAATACTAACCAGAATAAATGTCAGAGTAATTTCTTTTTACTTTTTTTATTTATTTATTTGGGAACAAAACAGTTACATAGCATATGATTAAACACGTGTATATAAGTTCACTAAGCGTATAATTCCATGTAATAATTACTCAACTTGTCTTATATTTATAGAAAAGGTACACTTAAGTAATAGAATACTACAGTGCCATATGTGCGAAAAATAAATAAATATAGTTTTTTATATTTCCTTCATAAGTTTACGGAATATTACATAGAGATAGAAAATATATTACCTCAAGTCGTTAGCGTTTAGATTTCGCTTACATTCAATGTCCTCTTCATTCTTTATAATGACCTCTGACAAACTTAGTAAGAAGTGCTACCGGGTTGGTCCAATGGAAGGGGCGAGGTAAAGAGGGCAGTGAAGATATACCTTTTCGGCGTTATTATGTAAGTGAGAGCCCCGATCGTGCCGGCCCAATTCCGTCGCATAGGAAGATGTAGCGTCATGCACCGTGCATGCCACTACTTCCTCCAATGCAGCATGGCACTACCTCTTCCCTACTAATGTTATAAAGAGGAAACATTTGATTGTTTGTTTGCATTCTATATTTTTTGTAATGAATATAGGCATATGTATAGACATTTTCTAAAACGTTTTGAACATTATGAAACTTAGATAATGTAAACAAATTTGTCAAAAAATTTTAAAATAAATCATTATTTCGCTGCAGAAATTATTGACCACTAGCTATCCCGGCAGACGTTGTTCTGTTGTAAATTTAATTTACTATCATTACCAAGAATTTATAATTTTTATATTTTTGTAAATCGATTAATTTTTGCCATATATCGCGAAATATCCACGTGAAGCCAGGACGGACCGCTAATACATTATTTATTCTATTATTAGGAAACATTTCTATTCTATTATCTAGCAACTCTACAGCAATTTGCATATAGTTCAATAGTCGTCTCAATACAAAGGGCAATATCTAGATAGTTCCAGAGGAGTCAATTCCACGTCGACATATCAAACGCACTGCGGGCCCCTCGGCATCTGTCGATTACTCGACCATTAACCTTATCCCCAAATTGGAGTTCCACTGAAGGGCCCTCCACACAAATAGACAGACGACACCACAAACAAAATCAAACCTTATTACCCAACCACTGAGATCCACTCTCCTTGAACTACGTACTGTTAAAAGAACATTGATATTTTGAGGAATTTAAATCTTAAGACGACAATATTAAGAGTGCAATTTGTATGGTAAATGTTTGAAGACATTAGATGTAATTCTTAGCCATTTTAACGGGGATACGCGACCAAGAGGCACTTGTTAACGAAAAGGTTTCAATAATCGTTGGTCAGTATAATAGGTGATTTTTCTTTTTACACAAAAGTAAGACTTGTTCGGAGGGCTCATTATTTGAAGTTGTTGATGTTAATTCAACTCGGGTGGATCATTGGAGATGCTTCAGTAACAATCTCAAGCATCAATTATTTATTTTTATCCATCATTGTCATATAAAAAGTTTAACAAAACACTTAAAATACAATTGTACAATAACTATGTACTTAGTTGAAAAGTTGAATAAACGTAGAGTATAAAACTAATTATTATTTTTGTAATTTCGCGGACCGCAACATATTTTTTTTATATACAATAGGGGATCCAACGAGCAGCACTAGCCTTTTGATGGCTGTCGATGTCCATAAACATCTGCATAACTCCCTCCGATGGGCCACCGGCTACTGCACGAAACGCGACACCGAAGCCGTCAGTATCATGAGAGCGAGAGAGCGTGCCGACCTAATTCTTCTGCAATGCAGCATGGCCCTGCCTATCCAGCTACATACTTAATATAAAGTTACAAGTAAAAGGCTCCAATTGCTTGGTAAAACCCAAACCATAAAAAAGTGTTTTCTACTTGATACGAAATCTTACTCCTATTAGTTGGCCCAGAACAAGCTGTAAACTTAGTGGCAATCAGTTTTAAACTGTTGAATTTGGTATATTTTTTAAGTACTATAAACGGATCAAAAGCTCAGTCAGAGCCTCGTGACTACCATCACCCATAGACATCTGCATTTTTTTTTGTCCAGATATCTTGCACACCCTCGCTCCTCCGCCTTAATGGGGCACCAGGAAACTCACAAGCCACACGCAGCTCGACAAAAAAGCTGTCATTTTACGGCTATATCATGTAAGCAAGAGGTACCTCCACGGTCATGTCTCACCTATTCAGCTTATGCCTGGAGTATGGCACTACCTCTAAATATATAATACCTATTACATTTTATAGGAAGAATCGATGAATAATGTAAGAAGCCCCTTGTATTACTGAATGTTTATTAAAAGACCTTACACGCAAACAAAAAATAAAGAAAAAGCACAAATAAACTGTTTACAAAAAAATAAAGCTTCACAAACGAACAACGTTTTACCAACCCTTCGTATCATAAATTAAAACCGGTATAGAAATTTATACAATGAAAATTGAGGTTGCATCCCGCGCTGACCTCAAGTGGACTTGAGAGGGTAGATGTTTGTTGTACGGGAAGAAGCGAGATAGATAATAACACTTGAAATATTATGGTATCTAAATGTTGAAATGGATGTACGTAATATATCGCATGTGCGAAAGGGATAGGTGAGCGAAAATAGCGTTATATTGATATATCGGATGTGATTCGAATCATGCAACTGCACAAACTCTCTTTTCTGCATTTAATTTTATACATACCCACGGGGTTATCTGAATTGAGCTACTGGTTTATAAATTAGAGTGGTTAGTCAATGATGATTGATGTGAATGTTCCGTAGTACGGATGAAAATGAGATACACACTTAAGTGTAGAAGTGAATTCTGCACCAGCTGAAAAATTGGAAAGCAATATGTCCCGATCGGCAGTGATATCTAATCCGGTATACTTACCACTATCTGCAGATT
>JAFELO010000259.1:507595-522264 GCA_017140195.1 Eumaeus atala | reverse complement strand
TATATAAATATCTGCGTTCAACTACAATAGTGCCGGAAAATCTTTTAAATATATGATATCATAATAGTATATGTATTGGGTACATAAGGCCTAAAGTCGAATCGAAGAATGTTTCAGACAAATTTAAATCTTAACCTTTAAAAAGGGGCATTTAATTCTACCAGTGAAGAAGGCATTTTATAGCATTTCAGCATTACGTTTTGAAGATATTCGATTCAGTTAAAATTTAAAATCCATGGCTTTATTGTACGCTTAATATTAAATTTAATCAACATTTTTTTCTAATTACATGTTGTCAAAGGGCGGAAAATATGGAAGGTCAATAGAGGGTCAGAGGGTGCGACCCTCGCAATATTAACTTAACAACATATCAATAAAAATCTATATACGACATGTTAAAATCAATTAGTTCTACTTACAACGAATAACATGTAGAATTTGTACAAACAATGAATTCTGTCAGTTAAGATTCAAAGAAGTCGATCTGCAGTATGATGAGTAGACCGGCACGCAGCTACGCTGCCTATGTTCACCAGACCACGAGGCAGCCGAAAAAGGGAGGTGAAATAGCCTACATGTATGGATAAACTACTGGTTATTACAATAAAACTACTTTTACGAATTTTATCGTGGTTTATTTGATTATTTATCTAGCCCGACGCTTCAGAAGCTTTACAGCAACCATATCGATAAAATCCGTAAAAGTAGTTTTATTGTAATGACTAACATTTGCGTAAACTTAAGACATCAATAAACTACTGGTTTTTACAAATTACGATCGATTCGTGTCAAACGTAAGTTTATAACTTATTTTTGCAATTTAGTGTTTTTTAGACTGTATAGTCTAAAAAACACTAAATTGCAAAAATAAGTTATAAACAGAATAATAAAAAAACATTTTTAAACTGAATAGTAAAATAATATTAGAGGGTTGGTAATGTATGTTAATCCTACCAAAAACAACGACAACAGTTTTGGACGTTATGATGGTAATACTGCTGATCTTCTAAGCTTACTACGTATTCTTAATTAGTATTAGACTATTATATATTAGGAACTACGATACAGGTGAGTAAAATTGCAATTTAGATGTGAAGAGATTTAAATACTTATGAATATTATTTTTTTGTTGTAGGTATTATTAGGTTATAAGTTCAAAATTTGGACAAAAATATTGTGCAAATAACCTACGCGTGAAAAAATTCCAACACATTATTTACTTAAATTGAAACTGAAATGAAGCTCATCGCCATTATCAAAATCAGCTGCCAGGAGGCAGCCAAAGGCCAAGTAACCAAAGAAAGTGAATAATCGCGAGTAATGTTATACATACGTAGTTATTTATGTCTTGTATACCTTTTAACTAGTTTATAGTATTGCTACGTTATCATAGCAGGTGCAGTCGTTAGATAGGCAAAAAATTTCAAGGTCTTTTTTTTATATAGAATAGGGGGGCAAACGAGAATTCGAAGCCTCTTCACGACTACCGACCGCCCGACACAACAATGGCCCGTTGAAATCCTAGATCTGAACGGACGCACACATCACCACGCCAGTCCCTTTATTGGAGTAGGCAGAGAAATTCTTATATAACTGCCTTGCCAACAGATTTCAAACAAGAACATTAAATTTTGTAATACAGCTTGGAACATAGGTTCTAAGCCGTGTTAGTCTTTCGTATGGACAAAAGAATTGAAGCGTCATATATTTTATAGCTGTTTAGTTCCGTGCACTTATATAGTCAATAAAAGAAATGAATTGTCATATAACGTAATGCGAATGCCTGTTCGTGAGGGTGCGACCTATACTGTAGCCGCAATAATCGAGGCGCGTGTAGGAATGCTCCGGGACAGCTCATAGGAGGTAGCGTCACACAAAATTAATACAGGACGTACCATGGACCTAACAGGCTTTTTGACAGGATTTTAAAAAGATTTCAAATCTTTTATTAGTCACTGTGGATTTTATACAGATTAATATAAAATAATGATGGCCTATTGATGAAGGAAGAGGGAGAAAGGGCACCATATCTGCAGAAGATAATTATTCTCTAATCAAAATGATCCGATTGCATTTTCCTATAACATAAGGGGGCAAATTCCTTATATTATAAAGAAAACTTTTCAATAACAATCAATATGTCAAAAGTCTCAAACAGATACCACATCAAATTCAAATCAGATCATCAGATACTATTCATAAATATCGGAAACAGGAATAAAATTTCTATATTACTTCTATTATACTATACTTGTAAGCTTTTAGATTTTATGACAGTTAACTAAGATATTTTTTCCTCTCTAAAATAGTGACAATTTATTTCATGTAAAATTACCTAGAGTTTCAACCTACCTACCCCAGATCCAGAGGAAACTTAAAGGCACTACGCATTAAATAAAACAACGACTAAACACTGTACATGCTGTATAAATTGATAATGAAAACGTACCAATCACTTTTATACATTCCGACTCACCAACATCTTGATATAATAATTTGTTTATTAATAGACACAATATAATGTCGTACAGAAATTATATACATTAACACGAAAGCCTATAAAATATCTATAATACCACAGACGAAGATTCTATGATAATAAAATATAATCTCATGACTTAGCACTCATGGCGCATGCCACGCTGAATTCCTCCGTCAATATATAATATAGTTTTATGATCAGTTTAATGTCATCATTGACACCGCATATATTGTTTCAATATTGTAAAGTACAGTTTATGAGGCTCTCAACATCTCTTGTGTAATATGAATTATATTAACAACATAACATAGGTGCTATAACATCTGCTCTTATAATTGTGGTTGAGCTGGAGACGATAACTTTGCATATTTCCTCCTTCAATAGAAGTTTTGGTAGAGTATAGCTTACTGTAAGAGTTTATTTGGCAGCTCTAAATGTATTCTCAATGACAGCAAGTAATCTACTGGACAGTATCTAAAGAAGCCATTATTTTGTTAATAATATTAATGTGAACTGTGGTGCAAGCTCTGCTGATCCGCTAATATACTTAAGCTCTCTCCGTTCTCCCTAGGCACCTTGCCGAGTTAAAGAAACGGCGTGAAGATGTGTGTGCGTTTTATAATAAACTGCAGCTGAGGTTTTTTTCCCACTGTAGCGATACTCAACGACAATGTTCTCTTCGCAGTTATTTCGCGAGTTAGCCGTTTTTAATATGCCCCTCAAAACCGCGTCTGCGTAGTTGCCGCAGACTAAGTATAATTAGTATATTCTTTTTTTTTTTATTCAGGAGATAAAAACGGATGTCCGTATGTAACATTATATAAATCTTCCTTAGATTCAATTATTTTAATATTTTATTTTGACAAGAAATGCCAACTTCAGTCTTTTGAAAACATTGTGTAAAGATCACAGTCTATATATATATCACATACAACGTATAAAGTTTTATTTTAAGCATTTTCATAATATTAAAATTTAATCAAAATTTCTTTAACATATAAGAAACACTTAAAACAATTTGTGTGATTGTTTGATGAAACTTAAAAATATTTGTGTCCTGAAAAGAAAGTAATATATTATATAACAATATATTCCGTATGGATAGAGTTATGCGGATTGACCCATGCAGTTGCGGAGCTCTGCTGTTAGATATATAGTATAGGTATGACGTGAATCAATATCCACGTAATTACAGCAAAGTCGTGCAACAAAATGTAATAAAACTTAACATTTTACCTCTTTACCCCAAGTTAACACAAAGCGCCAATTGAAACCCCAGGTAAATAGTCACTTAGCAGGCGTTCATCTAGCCTAGGTATTAATATGTATGAGTCAAGTGCCACGTTTCCAGACTCAAGTGTAAGAGACGTTTTATACTGTTTCTAAAAGGAAATTTAAGAATTCAACAGGGTTGATACATAAAACACTTTTCAATTTATTTGAAATAAATCAATATCTTAAAAATATTTTTTTGCGATCGTGGGGAAGTGCACTTACGCGTTTCTATTATTTCTGGACAGTGTGCGTTTGGGAACCCAAACGGCCGCATCGGCTAAGGCTTTTCCGTTGGCCCGAACTATGAAAGTAGCATTGGTTATATCTGATAGGATAGTTTATAACCGGCCAACGGCTACATTTGCTACGCCAACGTAGCATCGTCAGCCGAGCAGAACATGATGTTACAATAATTTCAGAGGCATTGCAGCAACCACGGTCACGGATGAGTCCATCCTTGACCGTGTAACATCGGGCAAGTGAAATAATTAAATAAACCGCGGTAAAATTCGTCAAAGTAGTTTTATTGTACGGAGTGACATTCGTTTAAGCTTAAGTCATTAATAGAACATGATATGCCAACCGGCCATTAGACGCTATATTTGTCGCGTACAATGAAGTAAATACTGAAGTTTACCTATTGTGGAGTCATAGAATAAAACTATTCGCTTTTAGGGTTCCATAGTCAATAAGGTATATATCATATAGTTTCACCATTTCAGTCTCTCTGTCCGTGCTCCGCTTGTCCGCGGTTTAAATCAAGAATGGAAACCTACACTGCGCAAAGCCTGACACGCACCAACTATTTTGGTTTCATAGCTTTTATGTCACAAATCAAGTACCTATTTTATTAGTGACTACTGCTTCCCATAAACATTGCCACAATCGGAGATTTTACAGATGCATTGACGTCGTTCCACAAATAACGTTTCCTGCCACACAATCCACAGGCAACGTTAAAGCATATCCTTCACTTCACTAAGTTGTTATGTGAGCTAAAGATTGATTGCAACACAAATATGATGCCACGTCAGCCAGTTTCGTATTCCTTGACAACCCTAGCTCGTTTAGTTAATTGCGAGAACTCTTTATACAAATGTTTATAATTTGCGACTTAGTAGGTACATCAAAAGCTTTTATCCCGTAGGCGGAATATAAAATCTTATTTTTATCTAACTAAGATTTAAAATCCTTCAATTTCATAACCGTAGACTAAGGACTGCTAAACATAGAGTACATTTCATTAAATTATACGAGTATTTTTTTGTTTGTGGTCTTTGATTCGAAATACCCACCCATGGCTGTACAATACCTATGGGTGTAGGGATTTGATATGATAACTCTCATAGTAATCAATCACAACCAGTCACAACCTTTATGGACATTTGTATTACGATATTATACTGTATTTGCTAGTGATGCTGTGTATAATAATAATTCACTCATTCATTCACTCATTCAACCACCAATGAGATATATTTCTTTCAAAGTTAATGTCAATATAATAGCAGCGACATTAACGGTCTTGACCTTGCTTTAACAAAATATCTCAAAATAGCCCACAGATTTGCTCTGATCATTAAACACAATAGATGCTGATGTCTATAAACAATTATTTGGCCCAACGGATGATGTTTATGGTATAAATATTAATTTTATGGGAGCAAAACGAGCAGTTGAAACCTGCGATAATTGCCCGGTGCCCATAGCTTATGTGGTTTATTTAATTTCTGAGCCAACGTGTTGCCCTCCTGGCTCCTTCTCTCCTGGAGTGGTCCCAGAGATAAGAATAACTTGTGATTAAACATATCGAATGAATGTGTTTATAGTATAGGAGGGCAAACGAGAAATCAGAGCCTTTTACGACTACAGACGCCCATGGACCCCCACATTGTCACTACGCCGATGCGTTGCCCACCTTTCCTCCAACCCCTAATGGGCCGCTGGCTACTCACAAACCGCCACTACTTTACGCCGGTGTCATGTGAGCGAGAACACCTTCCCGGTCATGCCGGCCAAATTCCGCTGCAATACAGCATGGCACTACCTATTATTACATATTATTCGTACCAAATCTTTTTTTTTAATAACTTCAGGCTGAAGTTGTGTTATATTATATTAAAACTTGATTAGATTTTCTGCGAACATATTTTTATAGAATATTGGGACAGACGAGAAATTAGAGCCTTACGAATATGGACACTCATAGATATCCGCGTTATTGTAATCATGAATTCAGAAATAAAAGTATGTATATCCTTTTAATAAGCAACAAAAGGTGTAGGAGGAAATATGTGCAATAACCGGAAATGAACAATGGAACTTTCAAGTCAAAAGGACCACTATTCAATTTCATTTGTTTGGTTGTATTTGAATGTGATATTTGATAACATTTAGACTTAAAGACACGCTACACTATCCGTATTTCTGGATGACATGTTCAAATGAAAACTCAAACATAAAAGATAATAAATACTATACAATTAATTAATAATATATACAATTATTTTTTTCCTGAATCACGTTAAAAAAAATCCACTAAATCACATCGCTGGCGTCTACTGTCCTTATTGCCGGTATACTTCATCATCATCATCATCATTATCAGCCCCTATCGGTCCACTGCTGGACGTAGGCCTCTTTCAGTGAACGCCAAGACGACCGATCTCCTGGTACTCGCATCCATCCTCGACTGGCTACTGCAAGGAGATCGTCTTCCCACCTGGGCCTACACTCCTGAACCTTACTGGCCCGTCTGCCATTTGTTCTTCTGAGTGTGTGACCAGCTCATCGCCACTTCAGCGAGCCTATTCGTCGCGTGAAATCGGACACCTTAGTTCTCTGCCTTATGACTTCTTTACGAATTCTGTCGGACAGAGAAACACCCAACATAGCACGTTCAATAGCCCGTAGGTCATCACGGCGGGAATGCAGTGGTTCAAGACTATTGTCTTCAAGCTCTGCGGTACCTTTAATGGACGACACACATCCTCACTAAGCGACTCTTACTTAGTGTTTACTACGCAATCATTTTTCAAGCTAAAATTTATAAAATTTCATTTCCTTCTATATAACGTAGTTTCACAATAATATAAACACGTAAAAAAATGGAATTTGAAATAATTTAGCCACCGCGAAAATACTCAGGTTCTAATGACCTATGTTTATTTGGCACGGTGTGACATCATATCGGACCGCCATATTTATCACTCGCACTTAATAATCTATATATACATATAAAACTCTTTCGTTACTGAGCGGCTGATGGACCGGCTGTCAGAAAACGCACAGCCGAAACTGTTGTGCCTAGAAATTGGAAATTTGGTACCCTTTGTACAACCAACTTTCATGTAGAGGAAAAATAATAACTCAAGGGTTTACATTACGTTAATATTTTACTGACTTACCAGGTTCATCATCGGGCATTTCAGGGAAGTGTGATGCGGCGGACGACTGGCCGCCGTATAGCATGTTCAGTTCCCGAGCTTCATTCTCCTCCTGTGCCTGCTGTCGCCGCAACGCGACCTGAAAAATACATTACGTAATTTCCATCAAGGCAAACGATAGCGTAGACTCGTTAGTTTAATGGCAGGGACCGTCTTGCACAATGATGACACAAAAATTTTGGAACCTTTTTCGAAGTCGATTTAAAAACCCCAATTTTTGTAACTACACATGAAATTTAATAATACTGATGAGTCTACTAGTAGTTAGATTGGCATTGGTTGTTGGAACTAACTATAAGTCTAGCAACTGGACAGTCGAATAAAATATTAGTAATGGAGCTGTAATAAACACTAACGAAGCTGTATTTAAAGCAGCTTTAAATTAATGCATAAAACAAACAAAGTGTTTTTCCTAATGGTGAAATTCAGCCCGAAAGTTCATGTTTAATATAGATTCATTCAGATTACTCTTTGAGAATGTACTCATGCTCGCGGGTATTCAGGTAGCTAGGTAGGGTAGGGTACCCACTACACGGCTTCTGTAGAATTAAAGCCTCGTCTTTACTAGGGGACGAAATAGAAACAACAAGAATATTATTAGTAGAAAGGTTGGTGATGGAGAGATACATCTATAGACAACGCATAATTAGATCTAGTAAAAAACAGAAATGCCTAGTAGCTCTACATTCGATAATCCGTCACATCTCTTCCCATCTGCCCAAAACGAGTAGACGCTCCTACCGTCTCACTAAGTCAGTGACAGTGAGAGATATCGCTAGCCCAACGAACTGTTTTGGCACTTGCAACAGCCTATTCAACTTATATGTGTGTTTTTGGACCTCACTCCTGCGGCCCGCAATATAAAACAATATACAACAACACATTTCCTCGCTAGACTCCTAAAGGTAGGCAGAGGAGGAAGGGCAATTAACGGTTAAGAATCAGATATACAATGTGAATGTGGAAAGATGTTAGTACCGGGGAAGACCAAGACTGGTATATCATGATCCGATTGGTAGGTACTTGTAGGTATTATTATTATTGGTAGGTTACTTCCAAAGTTAGTGTCAATGGTCTTCGCTACCGGCGTATTTATGAGGAGAGAATTACGAATGTGGCCAAGGCAAGGCAGGCAGATTGTGATATGTGTTGTTTCTCTCTGCCTAACTCATGAAAGAATTTGAGTAGTAAAAACGTGTAACCATATCTCGCTCAGTCAGTGTCAGAGACACACACATAGTTTTGCTCGTTATCTACATAGGGGCTGGAGGGCAGATTATTAGTGAGTACCTGCGCAGCCATCACCCGCTGTCTCTCGGCGATGAGAGTGCACTTCGCACAGACGCAATCCCTCCACCTGCAGTAGCGCTTGTGTCCCTTCAGCGCTGACACCACGCCGTGGTTTCTACACCTCGCGCATTTAGGTGTTCTCTGAAAAGGAAACATATTTCAAAAGAGAACCAGACTGAACTTGATGAATTTTGTTATTCTTTAATAAAAAAAAACACAACCAGATTAATTTGCGACTCATTTGAATGAAAGTAATCTAGAATTTGGTAAGCATAGACGAATGCTGATGGTAAGTCTATGTATATTTTTATTTTTGCACAGAAACTGTACGCAAAAACATGGCCGTTATCTGTCTTTAATCGACTACTCTGGTAATGTTGGTTTCTAGGACCATCCTAGAAACCAACATCACCAGACAGTGACTTTTTAGTTTTTCAGATTACATTCTTTTTTCAGATCCGTATTTGTACTTCGTAAGCGCAGCAAGGCCCAATATTGCTTAATCGGATAGATTAGTGTTCGTATGCATCCCAATATGAGAATGTATATAACAGCTGCTAATTTAATGTTTTTTTTTTTTTAATTTAGTCGGAACCAGGGAGGAGGTATCGCCACAAAGTGAAAGCTGTTACAAGGGCTCCGATATCTTGATTGCCTCCCCCCCCCCTATCACCATTTTGTAACAGGATAATAATTCTGCGGATGTCTATAGCTGTCGGTAATCGCCATAAGATCGTTTATTAAATATTCTTTACCTTTACATACTTACAACGGTATATATATTGCACAATGATTGAAAAGCGAGTTTAAGCTGGTTTATTTTATATTGCACGAACCGCCTTGGTCTAAGTGTAAACTATAATCTATCTACGATGATAAAATATTGAATCTACAGAATCCAATCTTATATCAAAAATTCAGGACATGATTCCCACTTTGTTGAAACAATGACAGAAAAATATTACATTTTATAACAGTTACTTGTACTAAGATCGAACAATAAATACGACCTCACCCCACATTAATCATATTACTGTTATTGTAATATAATAACTATCAACATCACCAGGAAATAAAAAAGGAAATGCTTTAATAACCATATCGCGTAACGTTAGAGTAGCGTCTATAGGTCTCTTAGACATTATTCGAACAACTTATTATATCAAAAAGGTCACACATGTAGGGTATAATTACGGCAAACCAAATAAATGACGAGGAAGTGACATGTTACACTGATATTATAATATCCATTTATTCTAACATAATACTCGATGTGCACATACAATGAACGCCAGCCTTATCACAAAAGTTTCAGATTCTCTAGGTACCATTATGTCATAAGTACAACAAATTCATAGGGTAAAAGCGTACCTTGGTGGGTCCGAATAAAAGTAGAACCATGCTGCATTACAGCAGACCTAGGAGGACACGACTGAGGTTACCTCAGGCACACAAGATACCGCCACAAAACGACAGCTATGCAGCCACTTTCGTGCGGCTTGCGAGTCTCCGATGGCCCGTTGGAGGAAAGAAGAAGACGTCGGTAATCCTCAAAAGACTCTTACGCTTCATACAGTAAAAGTACCTAAGTTTTTAATTAAACATTTTATGACGGTCACTTTTTGTATAGAACATAGTGGCCTGGCGGTGAACTGCAACAGCTGGCCAAGCGAGTAGGACGTTATACCTACTTATAGGGCACAGCCCACTAACCCTCTGTTATTACCCGAAGGGATACGATCAAAGGAACAGAACATGTCGGTGTTCATGTCTCCGAGGTAGCGAAAATGTCGAAGATACCTGATCCTCTACTACTAGAGTACCACACATATCAAACAGGGTCATTACTTCAACTTCCCTCTAATGTTATGTCTAGGCAACGTAAGAATATTTGTACATGAACTAGATTAGCTATATGGTTGTAAGTATCCTAAATAATGTAAAGTAACTGAAAGCTCCCACCCACTTGCTAATAAAATAACGACGAAACTACGTACGACTTTAAGACTTGGATAGTTCCGTCCATTAACTTGTCCAAGAACTTCTTACCTTTATCTTAAGCCACAGATCGAAAGAATTAATTTAATCTGTGCAAAATGCACTAACCTTAACTATTTATTAACCTACCTATGTCAGAGTACTTTTACAAAAATACATCCCCACACTTTACGATCTAACCGGGAACTTAGTAACAAATACTTTCTATTCGCACAAAATGTGCATATTATTATGACCGTTATTTCTCCATTTTTTATTTCGGAGTTTGACTATGTGCCACATCTATCGTAGCGTTTAATAAAACCAACCGATAGGTTTCGTGGGGAAATGCATTTACGCACTGCCCCCGGTCCTGGGTGAGATCCGATAGGTTAGGTTAGGTTAGGTTAGCGCGGACGAACTGAATGCCGACCAGAAGCCGCGGGTGGCCGATGGGGCCACGTATCCTGATCCTGCCTCGGATCTGTCAGCAACAGGGCACACTTCGATCGTGGCTTATTATATTTTCTCGAAGTTCTAAACATTTACGGATGGAATTATATAAATAATACAAAATTTTTGTTTCGAGGTAAATTTTATATTGAAGTTGTTTGCATAATATGATCATTTAATATATCCATGTCGTTCATCATCATTATTATCGCTTTTTATCGGTCCACTGCTGGACGTAGGCCTCTTTCAATGAACACCAAGACGACCGATCTCCTGCTACTCGCATCCATCCCGGACCGGCTCCTGCACGGAGGTCGTCTTCCCACCTGTTTAAGGGTCGACCAACACTTCGTTTTCCTAAACGCGGCCTGTACTCCAGAACCTTACTGGCCCATCTGCCATCTGTTCTTCTGAGTGTATAACCAGCCCATTGCCACTTCAGCGAGCCTATTCGTCCATTTAGCCATGTCGTTAATTATAGATAATAATCAATAGACTGTAAAGTATAAATGATTAGAGTAAACTAATCATATCGCTTATGACAACGACATTTAATTGAAACTTTCACTGTCACAAAACCAATCTCCAAAATCACTTTTCTCTTCACCCCAATTCTCATTATTTTTATTAAATGAAATGTATCATTAACTATCATTGTATACCACAGTTAAGCTTATCATTGGTTGACCTGTATAAAATTCTCTTTATGCAGGTAATTATTTATTAGGTTTTACAAAAAATTATAGAATTTCGCCGTCGTGTCGGCCTCAAATAAAGACGCAAATCATTTTTCACTCTTAATTCTTTTGTTAATTATTTTCATGATTACCTACTTAATAAGGGGTGGGCCCTTTACTGATACCTAACTTCTTGTTGATTATAAAGGTATTTTCAATAATTTAAACAGAATATTACAAATTAGCCCCATCTAAATAAAAACTAAATTCTTTTACTTTAATATTATGTGTGGATATTTTGTATATTTACTACCTATATAGAATTAATTAAATATGATATTTTTAGTATTCTAATGACTGCAAAGTTGTCTATTATTTATACAAACCACAAAATAACAAAAGCTCCCCTTTTTCAATTTTATTACTATTAAAAATAATAACAAAGGGTATGTAAATAGTCGCTAGAATATTTTAATTACGTCAAATAATAAACGATTTTATTTACCCTACTGATTATATTTATCATACCTGATATCTTTCTGAAGCACGGAGAAAGAACGGCGGCAAAGCAGCTAAAACCGGATGCTGCACAAGCTGAGAAACATCTACACCGTTCGGAAGAGACATTTTAATGACTATTACCGAATCTATAACACCCGGAAACAAACACACATTAAAATTTCATATCTACGAAACCACTGAAATGTAATTAAAAAAAAGTTTATGAAGATGAAATAATTACAAATTCGAATCCCGGATCCCGAATGAAACGTCAAGCTCCGTTCCTTTATACGTAACAGTTAAAACGACGCTTCGTTCCGCGTTTAGTTTCAACACTGTTGCTTCAATTTTGGCAGAATGCTGACAGTTGCCGGGACCCGTGTGAAGGAGAGGGAAGGAGTGCGAAACGACACACTGTATTAAAGGCGTACTTCTATCTCACTCCCTCTGTAGTGTTAACTGTATATGTTGTATCATCCGGTTATATAAACTGTTGACAGATGAGAGTGCTAGGTCCGCCAATACGGTGGATCCACAACTCCGCCTCTGGCTGCGGATTGGTTAGTTCACGATGAAACTTTAATTTATAAAGGTGACTTTTTTGAGAACCAGTTTTTGTACAGACAAAGCGAAATCGAATGAGGCACAAAAAAACACAATTATGTTTGTTATTCCCGTCGAGAAGTTTATTTTTTTATTTATTGTATAAGTTTTTGTTTATAGCCTTGTTTGAATATAGTCAATATGGTGTTTGGAGGGGCTTATTTTATACTAATGAGATCGGAACGATAGTTTTGTTAGCAGTTGTTCGTATATTGGTATCGCATGATGTGTAGTGACGTTACTAAACGAGCAATGTGCCCCGTCGCATCCATATTGTTAACAGATAATAGGGCGTTATGGTTTTTTAATGATGACGCTTTTGATATGAGTCTCATTTTCATTCAGCCTAGGTCTACATTATTTTTAATTATAGCTAAGTATTTAATAGCAGCTAGAACCTGCAATTTCACTTTGGAATAAAAAGTTTTATATGTAACGCGATAGAAATTCGACTGCAAACATATGATGTGGGGAAACCCTACGTTTAGTTTGCAACCTAAACGCACTCTTCTCGTTAATAATACCCATGTAAAATACTATTTATAGAAGAGTCGGTAGAATTAAAATAGTGTCAAATAGGGATAAGATTTAATAAGGCACCTTTTGATGTTAGGTACATATTTAGGTCGAGGTCGAGGTGTCCTTGTTGTCACAAGTATGTAAGTACTAGTTGCCTCAATCTGGCTAACATTAAGAGAGTAGATATGACTATAAGAGTAATTATGAAAGTTCCTAATACTATCGAACGAAATTATAGTGACTAAAGCTACCAAACTTAAAAATTAATGTACATTTAAAAATACTAAAAAAAATCATCGGCTGAGTAAGTCTGCTCAACAAATATAAGAAAACCTATTTGGGCAATTATCTTAATCTTTGGTAGGTCTGTCATCAATAAAGAACTATGTCGTTGGTTATATTTTTCTATTATTTTGACTGTTTCAAGTATGTTTGCCTTCCGTACCTATACAATACTATTGGCGCTAGTTGATACAATGATAGCAAACCATAAATGTTACAAGACGAGAAATAAGTAAAGAATATCTACGAAAAATATGCCTATAAGTATAGTAAAGAGAACAGTTATAGCACCAGTGACTTGGAAGATATAATTTGTGTCTGATGTGCTTCGATCGATTGCCTAGCAGCATACCGTGGTACGTTGGATGAGTTGCATGTATCAGTTAAAAGCCTTGTGCATTGGCGGACTTGTCATTAAACCCAAAAGGCACAGGCGTAGACCAGCATGACTATATTAGCGGAAAATTTTAGAAATTATAAAATTATGAGCAAAAATATCAAAAGTATCTTGTATGAGTTTAAAAAAACGCGCCATTTTGACAGGGCCTAGAGTGGCATCGAATTTAAATCCATCACTGGCTTTATGCATCAGGAATATGTTGGAAAATAAGATTAATTCCATCGGTGCCCTAAATTTAAGTCTGGTGCTGATAGTGAATCAATCAATGTGACAACTAGGGGCATACCTGGAAACAACTTATCTTAGGTATATTACAATGACAAACGTTTGAAATTTTCATCATCTCAGGATAAGAAATTAAATTATATACATTTTCTTATAAATAACAACTTACCAAATATGTGTGTAGACCAGTAAATTCTAAATATTTTGTATCAATTTCTTAAATGTTCATTTCACTTTACACATTTTAGTGGAAACTAGGACATCTTCCCTCTAATATAACTGTACGATACAAGATACCAATTAGATCATACTCCAGCTTCAATCAGCCCCGACATTTTTATACTGCGTCTATACAAATATTTTTTAATCGCTCAACCGTTCCTACCGACCTACACACCTGTGATGATCTAATAACAGTGGTCAAGCTCACTTGCCACACACAGCCTCGACAAAGTATATAGCAATCGCTACCAAGTGCTACCGCTAGCTATCAGATTATATCGGTCTACTATCTAAATTGTCATCAATCGCTACGTCAC
>JAFELO010000259.1:487593-507415 GCA_017140195.1 Eumaeus atala | reverse complement strand
CGTTTCAATAAAATCGATTTTCAAAGTAGGTTACTTCTAATTTTTTGGTGACCGATTGACGTGATTGTGGGTCTATCTGCCATACCTACACGTTATTCCAACGGTCACGCGTATGAATTTACCTATAAATCATAATTTTGTTTGCCAATAAACAATTAAAATGCAAGGTATATAAAAATTTCCTAAAGTGTATTTCTTATTTAAATGTCCTGTCTCCTGTATGTAGCCCCATCTAATAGTAATGTCGTCCTAACCGAAATTCTTCATAAAAATCTTTATAGAGGTTAGCTATCTGCGCAGGACATAGTATAGTACACAAGTGTGTGTGGAAGTACGGGTGCGAATTCCGAAGGGACGGAACAGAAATTATGCGCAGAACCGACGGCTTAACGCGTAACATCGCCAACTTCCTGACTTCGGACTGTCATTAGAAATTAAAAATCCCAATAACATTTTGTACCGACCCGGGACACGCACCCAAACTCTCACGACTGTGCTTGAACATGCTTGACACTAGACCACGAGGCAGTTCCATCTGATACACTAGGTAACCACATACTAGGTAACCACATACTATGAAAAAAACGAGCAAAAAGGAAGGTTTTTTTTTCTATAAAAGGTATTACCTATGTAGATTTAAGTATTTTGTAGGTATGCTTCCTTCACACAGATCATTTAAATCCCAATCATTCTGCTTTCTTGGTCAATCATATACATCAATGTGTAGCCTACCTACCGCTTTATGTCTTATTAAAAAATTACATTTTTGTTAATCAATTTCCATATTTTACAGAGATATATTTAAGATCCATTTTAAATATTCAACTTCTGTAATCTCATATTCCATTTGCAAAACTGAGAACCCTGTGATCGGTTACAGGTGAGGGTGGGGAGGCTTCGCCCGGGCCGCGTAAATGAGAATTCCGTAGCGCTACGACCGTTTCGTGAAATGTTCACATTTCGCAAACGTCTCAACTTGGTTTTAGTGATGTGCTAGTTTGAATTAACCGTAATAAATATTTTAAAGGAAACTTTTATTATACATACCAATAGAAATGCATTCTGATTTTCATTTAACGAATGATATTATTTTTTACATCATTCGTACCGTAGGGGTTATGCAAGAACAACAAAGGATAGGTACTCGAGCTTAAAGTCTTTCTCAGACTGTACTAGATATGTACATAGCAAAACTAATTCTGGCTGATACACCACAATTAGTGCCAAAACTACGTAGCACTTATAGAAATTAATAAAAAATTTAACATCACTCGCCCAAGCTGGCCTTATAATAGGCATATATATTTATCAAGTTATATGTTAAAATGTAACTTAAATACGCGTGGTTTCATAAAATCACAAACATTAACAAATGGTTCATCTAAGGGGTACCTAAGGTACCCTAAGGGGTTCTTCGATTTTAAAATATAATAAAATAAAATATTTAGAGTTTAAGATTATACTTTCACTTAACGTAGGTGTATTATTAGTAATATTTAGATAGGTTTTGAAATAGGTACTAACCCAAGTTAACTCATATCATCTGAATAGTAGTATAATTATTCATTAATCATGATTTTATTTTTTACTACCTTCTAGTTAAAATATATGTTGTGCTTGCAAGAAGAGCATGTCTAGTAATGTAGGTACCACACACGTTCGGAAAAGAACTTCCTTAAAAATTCAAAACGCTCTCCTATTTTTAATCTGTTAAATGGCCTAGATTGACATATTAGTAGACTACAATATTTTACTAATATAATTAAATAGTTGAACAAATAAAATTACTTTTACGAATTTTATGGCGGTTTATTTAATTATTTAACTAGCCAGACGTTTCAGAAGCTTTACAGCAACCATGGTCATTGTGCGCTTTAATCGGAAAAAATATAATTCGTTTTTTACTTTTGATAACCTGTAATACAATACAGCATATGTATCCCATACTCAGGTCTACCTCATACAAATTTACACCTCATATAAAACAATAAAATTAGGTAGGTGCCGAACTTAGTTGTAGTCAGATAAACCCAATTTAATTTAAAACTACGTTAATTTTTGAGCAGGAAAATATATAAAAAGAACATTGTCCCTCCCTAGAATCCGTGAGAGCGAGTAGCACGCAAATATCTTGGTAAAGCGCTAAAATGAAATGTTCGCAATTTGAATATCATCCGCTCCTTCTCGCTGAGCCCCTCTAACAGATAATATTAAAAAGGTGTTAACGTGACGTTTATTTCAAATGTGTATTTTAAATTAATGTTCTCAAATTTGGAACGAAATTATTTAAAAAGAATATATTCTACCTATTGTTATGTTGCTTATTTATATTAATAGGTGACAAAAAGAAGTCGGAGCATTTTTGAGACTACCGGCGTCCATAAAATTCCGCATATATTACTATACCGATGCGTCTTTCCTCCTTACTTCCAATGGAGCACCGGCTACTCACAAACCATATGAAACACGATAACTGAGGTGTCACTTTACAGCGATACCGTGTGAGCGAGTGGTGCCGGCCACATTCAGCTGCTATTCAGCATGGCACTAACTCTTTCTAAAACCCAGGTATTTGCATGTTGATGCGACACCGATTTCAACATATCCAGCGACAATGTGTAATCTCACAGGCGATGTGAACCCTAAAACATAGGTTAGATAATTAGATATAGATAGAAGGCAAATAGCTACAAATTTATTGAGTGGCACGTTGAGACACAAATACCGGATCCGCCCAGCTATATTCAACCAAAATTGTTAAATCAATTAACGGAATCAAATGACCACAAAATATCTGTCGTAGTCGGATTGTAGAAATCGCCGTTTTAAATTACGGCCTGCCACTTTAAAAACCGGGGCCGTTTTATATTGTGGAGGGCTAACGATTAGCCGAAGTGTCAATGCGATACGTTTTTCAATATGGCGGCACACGTTTAGCCTCATTGAAAACCTTCATTTTAGATAGTACCTAATAGTGATTGATAAAATCAGACCAAATGTTTTGAGCGATAATCACAAAAATATAACATACCTACAAAGGCTTGAAACCTACGAACCGAGCCGAGCACAACTTGGTTTTTAGTCTGTACCTATTCGACGCCATTGTTAGGTCATAGCAACAGTTTTAAATGATAAACTCCGATGCTTCACAGAACCTTTCCATATTATTTTAAGTTTGGGTGGTTCTAAAAAAACACGGCGTTATTTGAAAATAAAATTTATGTTGTATTTAAAAACAAATTACATATTTTATATATTTTTGAAGAATCGCTATCTTTTTTATAAACTGTTTGGTTTCTAAAATCATATCTAGCTGTATTTTGGAATGTGAAAAGACTTGTAATGAAGTGGGCCCCGCCCGCACGGGTGGCACCAATGGGGACGCGCGCAACTGTTGCAAGCCCGCCATTGGCGTTGGATCAGAATACAGATACATTTGTACAACAACGAGCAGGTATACGTCCCATTAAATAACTTTCGTTACCTCATGGACAACATTTTGTTCCCTGATTGCGTTTTGTGCGGGATCATAGAGGGACGTGTATCATGTTTTGGTGGAATATGTCCGTGAACGAGGAGGAGACAAAAGTTTCTACGATTATGTGATTTTGCAGCTTTCGATGTGGGTGGCTTCCAAAGCATGTTGAGCACACCAGTGCCGGAGGCAGGCAGGATATTGTCTAGCTAAGATGAGATTGTTATAGACAATGAGACATGTGTCAAGGGTCCATGTGATAAAAAGAGAAAATAATAAGGTACGAGCAGGTACAAAATCAAAATTATTTTGTTTTCATCGTCTCTGAAAATTTCCGGTTTGCCTTTGAACATAAAATTGTATCAGAACTTATTTACCTATAAATAATCACTGATTTCAGTCAGTTCCTTTGTTAGTGACGTATTTGAAATTCTAAATTTAAATAGAATAACGTAATGTATGATGCCTACCCATGTATCAGCCTCAGCCTAAAATTATTTAATAATTCATGAATTAATTAATTAGAGCTAAGGTAACCTTGTTGTCAAGTTGTACTGCTTGGCGTTTTGAAAGATCTATGAGTTCATTACTAAATATATTTTTTATTAAATAGGAAATGATTACCGCGAAAACATTTGTTAAAATTAAAAAAAGTTAGGCGGTTGTGAAGGGTATTCGAAAATGGCTAAGTCCGAGTTTAGAGTATTAATTGAACACTGTTTTTACTTGTAAAATGGTAAAATCATTGAGGATACCTATCGGGAACAAATTTAAAAAAATATTGCGGGGATTCAGCGCTATCCCTTGGGATGGTACATAAGTGGTTCACTGATTTACTTACGTTTTGGACCTATTCCTAATGATGCGGAGTGCCCAGGAAGGCTAATTGAGGTCAACATTGCATCCCACCATTATTCAAGCCTTGTCGTGACGGTGGGGCAGAGTAGCCTGGGGTGATCCGAGACACCTTTTTTTTTGTTGACGCGGGAAAACGCATTTACGTGCCTTCATCGGCCCTGGGTGGGGTCCAGTGGTGTGTGGGACTCGCGGCACATGACAGTGCCGAATACCCACAAAAACCACCGCGAGTGCCATCAGTGCCGCCCTTGGTGAGGTGCCCCGGAACAACAATCATCAGGGCACTTCGACGGCTAATCAGCCCCCTAAGGGACCAACTCCAGCTCCACAGATGGGGTTGCCCAACACTACAGGACAACACACCGACTTTGGGACAATGCACCATTGCATCCCCATCGGTTCAATTGGCTTCGCCTGGATTCACCCCAGGCTACTAAGCCCCACCGCCAAAACAAGGCTTGAACCATGGTGGGGATCCAGGACACCTTGGTTGAAGCCAGTTCAACCGAGGAGGTGGCGGCTCACTGTACCCCTCTTAGAAGAAAAGGGTACTAAAGAGCAGGAGGAGGATACGCTCTCTGTACCCCTCTTATAAGAACAGGGAGCAAAAGAGCAAAAGATTGCGGCGCCTTTGTACACAGGGCGAGGATGGGAATCTCATCCCATTGTACTGTACCAAAGTCGAAGCGGTTGTCCTGTGGTACGGGAAAACAAAAACTTGTTGGTGATGTTTTTAAATGATAACGAATTTGAATTTTAACGTATAATTTTACGAAATAGGTGTATACATCTCAATTCCCGACAATCAAGTGCGTTTTATAGTTGAAGAATGGCGAATAGAAGCCGAATGATGTAACGAGATCGGTATTCACCGCTCGCGAGTGAGGCGAGTCTCTCTCTCTCTATTCCTTACTAACTACACATAAGCACTGTTCCCCTCACACTTACATGGTTTAACGACACTAACACATTCTTCATTCACTCGAACCGCGTACACGCATAGGTTCTCGAACATGGCCCCACCTTGGAGCAACAGCCTCCAAAAGAAGAAGGTAAGTAGAAAACCAGCTAGCAAGTATGTTTGCGCTCCTCCACAAACAGAGACACAGCTCAGGGTAAGACCTCTGGATAACACCTGTGGCGGTTTTGATGTCAGCCACACGTGCACATCCATCCTTGCCGGCAAAGGTACGTATCACTCTGCTTAGGCACCATTTTAACGGTGGCATATTATCCTCCTTTATTAGTACCAGCGTATCTGGTGTAATGGCGTCATGGTTAGTCTACCATTTCGTTTTGGTCTGCAGTTCCGCTATAAATTTTCCAACAAAACCAAAAAAACCAACGCTTCCAAAAATTTTGGTGCATATTCTCAATGCGCTCATAGCGAGTTAGGCGCGATAAGGGCTGAGAGGCAACGTCTTCACAGGCATCTGTGGAGGTGGAGTCGGTTCCTTTGGGGACTGACTAGCCGTCGAGGTGCCACGATGTTTTGTTGTTCCGGGGCACCCAAGGCGGCACGGATGGCACTCGCGGTGGTTTTCGTATTTCGGGTATTCGGCACTATAAAGTGCCGCGAGCCCCACACACCACTGGACCTCACCCAGGGCTGGCGAAGGCGCGTAAATGCGTTTTCCCGCGTCAACAATGAAAAGGACAACACTGCACGCTGATTTTATCGCGTTCTATTTAATTATTTGACTAGGGCGACGTCTAAAGAGAAGCTTTACAGCAACTATGGTCGCGGGTGGACTGAGATGACAGATGTCCAGATGTCACAAGTTATTAAAATTACTTTAGAGTATTTGTTAAAGAATTAGTTTTAGTAGTTGGGATTTTATGTTTATCAATGGGTTCCAAGCAGTGGGAAGAACCCAGCCATTTTCTCTATTAAATTTCGAGGTTTTTTTATTTCAGTAGCCTCATGGATCACCTTTGGAAGGAGGTCTTATTACCTAGTGAAGATTAGCGCGTTATCAAATCTAATGTAATGGCGGGGGTCAACTTCAGTATACTCACGGACAGCAAATTTTGTAACGCGCCGATGTTTCATATTAGCTCTATTTTTTTTCTGGAGGAAACTATTACTGTTGGCGGCGCTTTATGCCCTCGTCGCTACAGTTTGACGGATCTATCGAAGACTTTTTGTCTTCTGGTTTTAGGTAGACGAGAGGGAGACGGGCCCCTCTCTTTTCCCGCGAATGGGTAATGATGAACCGGAATGTTTTGTAGGCGTTATCCTATGGTGATTATTTTTGGGACCGAAAAGGGCGAAGCGGTCCCCCTTCCTGACGCTAGTGGGATGGCCCGCGCACGATGCCGTTTAATGTTGCGGAAACGTGGATAGTGATAATTGAGCTCGTTTATTTCTTTGGTTTGTCTGAGGAGGCCGGCCACATCCCCCCCCCCCCTTCCTGACGGGTGGGGTTGATTTGCGCTATGAAATCAGCAAGAAGCCGTGATCATGATTACTTTCTTATTATTAGAGCTCTCTGTAATCGCGTTTTTATTATTTACTACATTTATTTATGTTCTCAACATACGGAAATGATTAGTTCTTTTCCGTAAATGGTGTGTGAGTTTGCCATTCTATCAGTCATTTGTTCTAATTGTGTTTGATATGTAAGGTTTCCACGCTCGACCGGTACGAGCGGTGTACATAGGATTGGTTTAGGTATAAGTTCTTTAGCGAAAGTTTTTTTTTTTTTTAGTTTGCACTATATGAGAATCCACAGTTACAATAAAGCTTGTACGCGCCTGCATCTTGTAGAGAGTTATGGCATTCCACTGATGGTAAGAACAAACTACCTTCTTTGGCGGCTTAATACAACTTTTTATAGAAGCTCGCTTAAGAACGTGGCAAATTCTCTCAGTGACCCCTATTAAATGTGATATTTATTAACACACTGCAGCTAAGCATTTTGTTTGACATGTTGTAGTTTTCCAGATGTTACTTGTCAAATTTGTCTCTGAAATAAACATTTATCCACGGAAGATATATGTGTTCGACGTGATGAGAATTGCCGTTTAGGTACCTATCTGTATAGGTATACTTTCTATATATCGCATGGCCTATGGTGTAATTGGGATTACGGATGATTAAAACATTTAAGAAAGCTAAAGAATTCAATTAATTAATTAATTAATCAATATATAGCCGGACGGCTATATGCTGATTGATTCATTACTACTTTTTAAAATATGATAATCAAATAGTGTTTTTCTTTTCTGCCCGGGAACCTATATTTTTCCGAGAGGATGCCACGAATGCGAAATGCCGGCGTTGTTAAGTTGTAACAATAATCTCTAACATAAAAGGGTGAGTTCATGATTACTTGCCGACGCCATGTTTCATATCTTATGTTCGGAAAAATCTTTTTTAATGTTAAAATGTCTTAATTCTCTTATGTGTGCACTTTGATATAGTGAATTACATGATCAGTATTGCTATTAATTTGATAGACCGTATCATTATTGCGTTAGTTTGAATAGTATATGGCACGTTTGAAACTTGGGTGTTAAAATCTCTTTTATTGTAGCAGAGTATATTTATTGTCTGACTTAAGTTGGCTCATGAAACCAAGAGATCGGGACGGGATCTTATTGGTTGTGTGTTTCTTTTTAGAGCTCTACTCCTTTTTTAAGATTGCTCTTGATTGTGAATATGGAGAGACCATCATTAAATAAATGTATGTAAAATTCTGACTAAACTTGCAATAGTTCCTTTACCCTCCATAATTGACTCCTTTTATAGTATTAAATTATCACAGCTTTATGCTTTCGACGTAAATCTAGCATAAATATGAGATATCACATATAAATGTTTATACAATCTAAGTACTACTTTACTAAGTAAGCATCATGCTATTTTATTTAACAGATTTATTGGTAGCCTAATGGTATATTATATACTTTTTTTTTATTGACGCTGGGAAACGCATTTACATGCCTTCACCGGCCCTGGGTGGGTTCCAGTGGTGTGTGAGGTTCGCGGCACCTTATAGTGCCGAATATCCACAAAAACCACCGCAATTGCCATCAGCGCCTTTAGTGAGGTGCCCGGAACAACAAAACATCAGGGCACCTCGACGACTACTCAGCCCCCAAAGGAACCGACTCCACCTCCACAGATAGGGTTGTCCCGCACCACAGGACAACCCCCACCGACTTTGGTACAGTGCAACGGGATGAGGCTCTCATCCTCGCCCCTTGCCCCGTGCACAAAGGCGCCGCCACCTTTTGCTGATTTGCCCCCTCTCTTATAAGAGGGGTACAGAAAGCCGCCACCTCCTCGGTTCAACTGGCTTCGCCCAAGTTAGTAGTAGTAGCATCCATGGGTATAGTAAGAAAATGAACCAAATTAGAAATTGCCAATTGAGGCAGCGATTGAACTATAGACATAGCAGCACCTGAGCGTGTAGAATTGAAAAAATCCTTATTGGAAACTAGCATCACCCCGTGGTTTTGTCCGCGTGACCCCGGTTCTATTAGTCGGAACGTCATGGCATGTAGCCTATAACCTTCCTCGATAAATGGACTAGTCAACACGAGAATATTTTTTCAAATCGGGCCAGTTGTTCCGGAGATTAGCGCGTTCATACAATCAAACAAACTCTTCAGCTTTATGTTACCTCAGGCAACAGTACGCAGAGGTGCTGAGAGTCAACTATACAAAACTGTGGTTACGTACTGCGTGTAGGTAACAAGAGTAATTTAATATTTTTCACTGTCCGCAGCAACTACGTTTTAGTTGTTTCTAATTTCTCATTATCAAAGGATGTCGTACTGCAGGTGCAGGGAACCAGAAAATACACAAAGTACTTAATACATCATCATTATCAGCCCTCATCGCCCCACTGCTGGACATAGACCTATCTTAATGAACGCCAAGACGACCGATCACCTGCTACTCACATCCATCCCGGACCGCCTACTGCACGGGTATCGTCTTCCCACCCGGTGAACGGTCGACCAACACTTAGTTTTCCTAAATACGGTCTCCACTCCATAACTTAACTGGCCCATCTGCCACCTATTTTCCTGGGTGTGTGACCAGTCCACTGCCACTTTAGCGAGCCTATTCGTCGCGTGATATCGCATACTTTAGTTCTCTGCCTTATGACTTCGTTACGAATTCTGTCGGACAGAGACACACCGAACATAACACGTTCAATAGCCTATTGTGCTATCGCAAAATTGCGAACCAGTCCTCAATTAAGAGGCCATGTTGCAATGGAAAAACCTGGCCACAAAGTACTTGTGTACGAGTAAATGTGTTGCTCATAGAATTGACTCGGTGATGTTGACTGGATGAGGGAGCCCGCGGCCTCTGGCCTTGATAATAATAGTTAAATTGGCTATAATATACTCTCTCCTATCGGGATGCATCTCTAACTTCGAGTAGCGCATAGAATATACAACACAAATTAAGAACAGAATAATAATGACGATGAAGGCTATATTCTAAACTTTCCTCATCGAAAGCCATAAATGTAAAAAGTAGTGAATGCAAATAAAACAATATGTTATGGAAACTGCCAGCTTGGCGTCAGCGTATGTTGGGGTGCAGGATTTTCATTTCTAAGCAGAAACGTGAACAAATAGACAGTGGCGGGCTCTGGTGGTGACCGGTGCAGAGCTGCCGAATATGGCTGCCATACGTCACGCTCGGACGCTAGGACCGAGTAGATAAGCCCCAGATTCTTTGAATGAATTTCATAACTTTATTTTTATAGATATCATTTTATACGTTACAGGAGAGAGGCAGCGTCATGCTGCATAGGAGGAGGTAATGCCATGCATGGTGCATGACACTACATCCTCCTATGCTACAGAATTGGGCCCGACTGGGGAAGTGCCTCTCGTCCACTCGATACCGACGTAAAGTTTGGCCCAAAATACATACAGACATTTCCACGCGATATAATATTAATCAATCAAATAAATGGACAAACCAAATAAATAATGTCTTAAATTTTTTAAATCAAATAAATAAAAAATGTCTTTCCCAGCAGCACTCAGTCAGCAGTAATGTGGTACCAATATAATAAAATAAAACTGGTTTTATTTTATTATATTGATACCACAATACGCAGGTACATATCTGTCTACGTGGAGGTAAATTTGTTACTACACAGTAGCAGGATCTGGACGAAACGTCCGGTTATTATGAAATATCGCTTCCTTTATTAAAATAGCGATGATATTTTAAAAATATTTTTACACTTATCCTTTTATGGAACGTCTTATCAATCTTATTGTTGTTGCATATTTATACTGTGTTGATTTGCTCTTTCAACCTAAACCGTATCTCCATCATTCACTCAATTCGTTTAATTCTTATCCACAAGCTGCTAGCTGCGGGCGTCTAGCTGACCAACAAAAAACTAAAGGCCGTCGCGCTTTGGCTGCGGCTGACTTGATAGAGGGACTTCCGTCACAGTTTTTTTACTTCTCCTTTATACGGCAGAGCCTTTTAACCGGCCTATTCGTTTCCGTGAGTGCTCGTGTTTATTATTTTTTGGTTTATTGTTCGTAAAAAATGGAAATAAAAATTGCCAGTACCACTTTTTTGGTAATAGATTTTTTTAGTTGTGAATATGAATACGTTCGTCCGAAATTATTATAAAACGTAAAGTATAATTCTCAAAAAATGGTTTAATGATAATATAATAATAATAATATCTGTGGACCTATTGCACCACGTTAGTCTAGCTTTGTGTTAACTACCGTAAGTAATTGTTTTATAAATATAAGCAATTTAAAATATTTAATATTTTTATTACGGAAATACATATAATACACATATAAACATCCAAGACCTAAGCGGGATTCGAGCCCACTACCTCTGGCGTAACACGCGGACTAACTGCCACGTTACCAACTGAGTCAGGCGGTCGTCTTAAAGACCACTCACTACCTCCTCTTATGCACCTCATAAGTTCGCAGTGTTTTTGCATTTATCTTTTTTATATAGTATAGGTGGGCGAACGAGCGATCGGAGCGTTTTGACAACTACCGACACCCGTAGACAATTACATTATTGTCATGCAATATCAAATGATATCATAGAACAACTGTCAGCTCAACTAATTCATGTATAACATAATTTAATTATAAAAATATTAAATATTCATTATTCATTGAAAAAACCAGCCGAGAGAGAGTCGGACTCGCGCAAGAATGGCTCCATACAATCCATAAAAGACACGTTCCTAAGGTAGTGCCATGCTGCATAGTAGGAGGTAGTGCCATACATAGTGCATGACACTACATCCTCCTATGCAACGGAATTGGGCCGGCACGACCGGGGAGGTACCTCTCGCTCACATAATACCACCGTGAAATGACATCTTCAGTGTCGCGTTTCGTGCGGTTTGTGAGTAACCCGTGGTCCATGGAGGGGGGGGGGGGTTGAAGCAGGGCAACTAATCGGTATAGTAATTATGTTGATGTTTCTCGTTTGCCCCCCTATTCGTTATAAAAAAGTGTCTTGTATGAGAGACACCCCTTGAACCCCTTTGATTTTTTGTATTTGTTTTTAATGTATTAAGCATAGATTCCTTCCTGTAGGTAATATATTTTCATATATACTTGTTTGACTAGGGATCCGCCCTGGCTTCCCTCGTGAATACGTGAACTTCTTCACTTCTGACTGTTATTAGAAATTAAAAAATATTCAATAACACTTTGGACCGACCCTGGACTCGAACCTAGAACCTCATAAATGTGGTTGATCATTTTGATCATTAAACCACACATTTTTATGAATGAAATGCCAATTGTCAACATATTTGTAGGTACTTCCGACATGTGTCTTAGCGCACGCAAATAGGACCACCCTACTGTACTGAATTCGTCTTTTTTATGGCATACCCTTTTGTACTCCACAAACGAGTAGTCGGGGCCCTTTGATTTTTTCCATGTAATAAATCGTAAAAGCAATTTCCTTATTTCTTTTTACAGAGTACATATTCAATAGATTCTTTGACACAAGCTCTCACACTGAACGCTATCCGTTTTGCCGTGGTGATAAAGATTAAAGAAAGTAAATTAGAGCCATCTGGTGTTACTAAGAGAAATGACTATGAATTAGACACAAGCTATGATAAGAAATACTACTTAATAATAGATGTCCCTGTAGAAGATTGTTTAATGAGCGCACAAAAGATGGCGCCGCTTTGCTGTTAAAGTGTCCAGTTTATTTAGATTTATTAGATGCTATGTCAATGTGGTAACCAAATTGATAAAAAATACGATTGACTGTCGCACTTATTACATTTTGTCGGGGTCTGTTGGTCCATTGAAGGGATTGCGAATACATTTGCCATTAAAGTAACCTTACCGTAACATAAATTCAAGCGATTGAACCGTTAAAATCCTTTTTTTATATGGAGACGAGACGAACGAGCCTCGACCGCTGCCCAGGCCGCCGGCACACGCCGCGTCTATCGTCGGCGCCCGTAGGTCGCGTCACGCTTGGTGCGTCGACCGTCAAAACAAAATGGCGGCGAGTCGTGCCGAGAGCCGTCAGCCGTCACGCGAAACCGGTGGCGACGCGACGGGACATCTGCGGGGCGGGTCGGCGGCGTTCACATATTCAACGTATTTTACAGTACCTCACTAGTAAGAGTGAGAACACGTCGCGCTCAGCGGGATAAGCGTGACGTGCCGTGGCCTACTAGAAGTAAAATTATTGTATTTAATATGCATATTGATCAACTTATTGAATTTGTTCGACAACACGTTTTTCTATATGACATAAATCATATTGACTATAAGAATGTTGGTCTCAAGAACGCCACATGGGAAGCTATTGGCAAGGAGTTGCAACAGAGCGGTGAGTGAGCATTTCACAGTTACAATCTACTTACGGTCGTTTTCTACATGCTATCTATCCACGCTTTTGACTACTTAAAGACTAGGTGCAGATACTTATCTCCAGTATTAATAGCAATAGCCAGATTCATATCTATACATTTGGCTACTTCATTATTCAGTCTTGGTATTATTTCTAGACAGAGTATAGATCAATAAGCTAAAAGTTATTAGATTTATGGCCACCAAAAACTTTACAAATATTCAAATAAAAAAGATACTTTGTGATATGCTCATCCCTGCTTTATATGAAATAAATAGGCATCATTAAATCTAATTAAATATCTACCTATATCAGGCAGACCTATATCTATAGCTATAGATAATAAATAAAGTAGATAATATACAGCTATATATTATCTGCTTTATTTTATCCATAATATATCAATTATTTATGTATTGTTACTTATGCATATTAAAATAATTATCCCCCGAACAACTTTTCCCCCGAAACAACACAAACTAGTTTGATCGTGTAGTTACCTACCTTGTATTGTGCTTATTGTATCAATCAACAATCAACATATTACGTATATCGTATATTAGTACAATAATTGGGTATTCGCTGTTATGTTCCGTATAAAAGTATACAGTAGCTGGGTTTTATATATACATATATATATAGATAGAGTATACGTACTTAGCTATATTTTTCACAGTGAATAAGCTGTACACGGGCAGAACCAACGTACACTGCTCTAGATAAGTAATGTACGTTGCGTACTGGTTTTAATTCTCTTTGCTAAATCTAAACGTTTAGGACGACCTACCGAAGTAGAACCTACTAATATTTGAGTGGATCATTCTTTCAGGTGACGCTGTGAGGACCAAATGGAAAACTTTAAGAGATGGATACACTAAATACAAAAAAGTGGCAAAAAAATCGATTGGATCAAACAAAAGACTTCCACAATACTTATGGAGCACCCAATTAAGTTTTTTAGACGATTACAACACTCCGCGCCACGGAAACGCCGCGGAATCCCCTCCATATAACCAAACAACTATCCCAATTTCTGAGAACTCGCAGGAATTTTGTTTACCTGAAAGTAGTACAAATAAATCCCCACTTACCACGATATCTATAGAGCGGCTATCGCGAAGCAGTAAGAGAAGTAATCCCGGAAATATAGACAACCCATATACTTATGATAAGAAGAAGAAAATTGAATATGACGGTATCGATCATTTATTTTTAAGTTACGCAGATACATTTAAAAAATTCCCACTTCGAGAACAGGCGATTCTTAAACTGGAACTAGCAAAACTGTTTTCTAGCACCGAACTGAGACTGTTACAGAATAATGATTTGCAGTATTCGTCCACGTCTTCGGCATATTCAAGTGATTGGATTGAAAATGCATGTGAGGGTTTCAAAAATGATGTTTATCTTGACATAAAAACTGAGCAATCAAATCTAAACTTAGAAAGTTAGTATTATTAGCAATAATACAATGAGTGCCTTAATATAATTTCAGTTAAATTATTTTGTATAATGAAAGTGTCCATTTCATAAAAACCCAAGTATCTATAACTGGTTTCTATTGTTTAATACCGAATGATTTATTTTAAAGTGTACCGAACGGAAATCTATTAATAGGTACCAAAGCGAATTTACCCTGTGGGCTGTCTGTTAGCCTGTTGTCTCTAGATCCCCAAAGAGGTAGGCAGAGGTATGCTAGTGTATCCTGTAACTCGTAAGTAGATATACCAGAACACCCAAGCTTAGCCAAGGTACTGAGGCCCATGATGTCATAGGTGGCATGCCTATGGCCACATCGGCCACAATCTAATCCCGGACAATGTAATGTATGCTCAGAATATTTTGAAAAACATTTTAATAATGGTTGCCTAGGGATCGAACCCAGGACCACACGCAGCTAACAGTCTTAACAGGCGACACCCGCATCGTTACACCACAGAGGCGATAACATTTAGTTTTTCTATATTATAGCAATAAATGTTAATGAAGTAAAGTATATTCAAATTATTGTGTCATCCAAGTTTCTAACTTGATAAAATTGACGGTTACGTCTCGGAGGTAGCTCTTGCTTACAGACTGCCTCATATAGAAAGTGAGAGTCGACAGGTAGTCGAGGTTTTTGCGGATTGTTAGCTTCCAATGGTCCATAGGTGGGGGAAGAGGGAAGGGCAGCATCACATCTGCATATTATTATTAGGTAATTATTATACAGATGTATCGCAATTGTTAATTATGTAAATTTCTACGGACGTCGCTAGTTACTAAAAGACCGCGACTGTTCCTTTGTCCCGATCTACTCTAAAAAACTGCAGAAGATTTTAATAGTATGTAGTTGCAGAGACATCTTACGCCAAGTTGTGCAATCTTCTTTCATTTTGCTGCGTTATCATTTACCAGGTATATCAACAGATGACACTGTATCAGTTACCACTTTTAAATTCACAATGTTTTGTTAATTTATCAGTAGTTCGGTTAAACTAATAAATAATTTAAACAAATAATGAATTAACAAAATAACTTACACCGAGTCAAAATTACAACACCTTATAGTACTCCAAAATTATTCGAATTAGGTGGGGCGCTCATTTATATTATTATTAGAATGAGACCTTCTGCCTTCAGTGATCAGTTGCTTTTCCAACCGTTATTCGATTGTGGTTTATCAAACTATTAACTAGCGAACCGCCTTGGCTTCGTCCGAGAATAACAGTCGTGAATCCCTTTTTCCATTGGTGAAAACTGCATGAAAATTCGTTAAGGAGACCGGCTAAGATTTTGAGAAAATCGATCACATACAGAGACGCTGTTTATGGGGACATTGTTTTATAACATGTACAGATAGATTGTAACTACTCGTGGTGCTTCACTTAAGGTGTACCTCGGAAATGTCATACCAGGCGCCCTTTTTTACGCCCACCGTTTGGACACTTGTGCTGTGTTTCTTCAGATTATTATAGTACTAGATACTGTACCTAGCTTTCTTTAAAATGGCTATCGATTAACTACAATCCTTGCCTGGAAATATAACATAGGTATGTATGATTTTATACAAATTTTAAAACACATCTTGGAAAATATTAATTTTAACAAAAAATCGCTCAAAACATAGTAATTGAATAAGGATGCAATTTAATAATAAAAGAGTAGCTGCTAATAATTCCTACATTAACTGTGTCTACACATAAACTTTCAATGTTTAAAAAACAGGAAACGTAATGTTTACAAGCAGTGCACTTATCGAAGATAAACTATCAGAATTCTCACAACCCGAGCTGTTAGAGTGTAAGTTAGTCATTCTGAATTAAAATCTCAAGATCTGGTCGTAATACGTACAAATAGGTAAATGAAAGATATTATTCTTGATTTCCTAATACATCTCCATTACGCAGGTGCCTACACAACACAGGTACTTACTTTTCTGAATTCAGTTTAGTATTTTGGCGATGGTGTTATGTCTTCTTTGTGCTGTGGTGTTAAGAAGGTTTCAATCATTTGTTTCAGCACAGGTACAAAAAGTGTAAATGTGAAAAAATGTGTAAATCTCCCTGAAATCACGCGGTGTGCCATCAATTGTCTGTTTAAAGTGCCTTAGATCTATCGACATCAATGCGGACAGATAGATAATATTAATATATTAATTAATTGTTAAATATTTATCTCGTTTCCTTGTTCTAGTAGCTATATTTGTTGACCTAAAATTTTTAAATTGTAATAAACGGCTATTTTAAATATTTTTAGATCACAGAAGCAAAAAAAACATGAAAAGAAGAATACTACCAATTGTAGTGACTATACTATCAATACTATCTCTAACCAATGCCAAAATTATGAGAAACAACGCACTTATGACTAAGATGGTGTCAAACTTTCGTAGCGATAATGACATATCCATAGAAACCGAAATCCCCAAATCAATTTTAAGTACTATGCAAAAACTTCTTTGTAAAAATTTCCCATCTGTTCCATGTAATTTAATAACTAAGGATGAAACATTAAAAATGCTAATAGAGAGATCTATACAACAGATTGACAACAAAAAAACTTACCTAGCTGCAACAACGCAAAAACCAGGGTATCTAACTATGTCTCCGGTCATTAATAGTGAAGACATATCGAATTTTATCGAAATTAAAGAAAATAAGGAAAGTCAAAAAATACCCCTAGCACACAAATTCAAAAACTTAGAAGTGAAGAGAAACAAAAGAAAAAAAACGTCAAAGAAATCTAAACAGACATCATTTTACAATAGGAAAAAAATACGTAAATTTTATCCCCATAAAGTGAAGTATAAAGATAAGACAGGTGCTCGAGAAGAGATTAAGGATCATTCGGACGGTCGTCTCTCTATGTCTGTTGAAGTACCCGATATGACTCTAACCAAGAAACATCAACATTTTTCATACAAAATGGAACCAGAGGAACCACCGGTTTGGAGAATAGATTACATGAAGCATGAAGAACCCAGTGTGAACTTCTTCGATTTTAACAATGCTTTATATAAGGGATCGAAGAGAGGGGCAGGCGATACAGAAAGACGGGACGTCTTACACTCAGATATTCTAATAAATAAGAATTATGTCGGAAAAAAAGTTATTGGACCAGATCTTAATTCCGATGGAATAGAATAAAGTTACATAATATGAGCAGCAATATGAAGTATGTAGAATCATAGTAAATATGAAATAAAAAACACGCGCCTGTTACTTAAGAAACTTAAATTGGCTACTGATTTTTTTCCAATTTATTTTAAGTACTCAGGTAATAAGCGTGTGTTTTTCATTTACTCGTAACATAAAAATAAATTCTTATTCTATTATATAGTAGTAAGTGTTAACAAATGAAACATTACCTATGTACCTAATGAAATGTTGTAAGCCACTTTTTTATTAGGTTTGGTGATACATTGAAAAATAAATCATATGTCTGATTTGTTCTTTTACTTTAAACTTGAATTTAGTGTCCAACCGAAACTGATTTTAGTACCCAAACCCAAATCGTATTTCGGCAACGTTCTTAGTTTTGGCCGAAACCAAAATTTCCTGAAAAGAATCAAGTTTTGAGGGAAATATAAACGCTCTGGGTCACGCCTTCACCGGCTTATTCCGCAAGTCAAGCTTGTGTAAAGAAGTTCTACTTAAAAAATATAACAATAAATTGACTTTTGGGGTAAGCCTGGAGAGCGTTACGAAAACTTTGATCGGACGAGGCGAACAGAAAAGGGCGATATAAGTTAATGAACATGGAACCAGAGGGAGTTACGTTTGGCGTGTTACTGTATAGGAAAGAGAGGTGCGATACATATTTTTTTTCTCTTATAGCCAGTTTACATTTCGTATGACCAAAGAAGAATACACCCGTGATCATGGTTGCTGTAAAGCTTCTGAAACGTCGGGCTAGTTAAATAATTAAATAAACCGCGATAAAATCCCTAAAATTCGTTTTATTGTAATAACTAATAAATTGTGATAACTTCGGTCGTGTGCTCCAAAGCACACCAGTTTGTAGGGTTAAGACTCTTGTCTGTCTGTCACCAGGCTTTATTCCATTAACCTATAATAGCTATTTATTTCTAACTTAAATAAGATACTTGTTTATTGATAGTGTTAATTTTGTATAAAAAATAAACAATTAGGTACGTAGTTTACCTACCTACTTATACGTCGCAGACTGAATACCGAAGCATGATTTATTAGGAACATCATTGAGTTTTATTAAGTATAATATATAATAGTTTTATTAATAATAACGCCATCTGTGAGTTGTTGATATTAAAATGGAGGGGGTAATCAAGAGAACAGAAGAATATACTTGTCCACGACACCGCAACTTAAACGGCATCGTGCACGCGCCGTCCCACTAGCGTGGGGAGGGGGACTGTTTCCCCATTTTCGGTCCCAATAATAATCACTATAGGGTAACGCCCACAATAAAATTCCGGTTTGTCTCTTCTCATCTGGGGGAAAAGAGGGGGGTCTGTCCCCCTATCGTCTCCCTAAACCTGAAGACCCAAAAGTCTTTCCTAGTCATTCCAACCAATGTTCCAAAATGTTAAGGCTGGACAAGCGCCGCCAATCAGTAGTAGGTCCCTCCGAAAAAAAGAAGGAAACGGAATCGCTGTGATTGCATTACACAAAGTAGATATGGAGCCAAATGCAATTTTTAAAACTCTCTATACGCTTGATACTAGTCAAATGTTTGTGTTCCGGGTTATCAATAGCTACAATGAGACTTCCTCTGTTTGAGACAGAGGAAGATCTGGCCATCCACGTAGCGTTCTTACGAAAATTGTGGCTAAAGTAGTGAGGGAAAGAATTCGAATGAATAACGTCCTAAAGGAAAAGATTTTATCTCGGGAAATGAAGATAGCACTTAGAACCATGTCGCGTATTTACGGAGATGACTTAGGAATTGCAGCCTATAACAGACCCACTAGTCATTTATTAAATGAATAGAGTGGTAAAATCGAAAGATCGAGGCAAACCATCACTGAAACCGAATAATACCCAGGTTGCACTCTGCGACCAATTGGGAAGCATCGTTAGAGCTTTGAGCATAAATACGCTCATTTTGTTTGTTAAAATGTTGCTCAATTGTAAAAAAATAAATATTAAATATATTGATTGAAAAGC
>JAFELO010000259.1:476840-487401 GCA_017140195.1 Eumaeus atala | reverse complement strand
CTTACTACGTCGATAAACGACGTATAATCAGAGTTTATGATCTGACCACTTTCAAGATAATCAATCATAATGACACCCTTCGAGCCCCACAATACTGAAGCAAATACCTTATTTGCCGACAAAATCGCCTTAACCTTTTTAGGGGGTAGTGAACCAGGCCTTCCCCCACTGTTTCAGTTGTTGTCTTGTCTCTGGCGTACAGTAATGAACCCATGTTTAGTATTCGTATCATTGTAACAAACTGATTCAAAAAATTGTCTGCATCTACTTCAAATAATTCAAACAGTCACGTGAAATAGTCAATGGGGTCATTTTTTGTTCAACTGAAAGCAGTCGCGGAGCCCACCTCACAGACACCTTGTGGAAGCCTAATTTATTGACTATGATGTTTTGAGTTCGTTCATAAGGTTCATCTTTCACACTCTCTCTCCACCCGCCATCTGCTTGAAACCTGCCATCCCTTTTTTGATGGATGAATAAGGACGCACTCGGAAACGCATGCTGTCTCTCTCTTGCCGAAAGGTGAGAGAGTGATAATGACGTCCCGCTTGCGCCCCAGCCTCCTCGTCCTTGTCCGGAATAATTGCTATTTCATGCCGTGTTCGGAACTCGGGCGAAGCCAAAGCACTTTTTGTGTACATAATGTATAGTCTGTTAGTATATAGTGTGTAGACAAGCAAGACCCAAGCAAACCTCAACAGGTCCGAAGCCGCACCGTGCGACATACTCCCCGACCTTTTGTGAAGAAAGGTCCGGGGAGTGGACAGCGTATCCGATGGAGGACCGGCTCAACAACATGCGACGTAAGAGTCACAGCCAGGACCGCGTAATAGTAAGTCGTCCACTTTTCCCCACGCCTCAGGAGATGGAGGAATTTTAAGAGGAGTTGGAGAGATTACGCGCCCAAAAGCGCGCGGCGTCCTCACCGGAAGAAAGGCACGACAAAATGGTGGCCTTGACCAATTCATCGCCGTCACCATCACCGTCTCCTCCACACCTTTCAAGAAATGTTCCCAGCACCTGCTCGTCGACGCCGCCGGGCTCGTCCTCTGCTGCGGCTGCTGTGCTGTCCGGCACCGAACCGGATAGCGCGTCCTACACGACGTCGACGGACGTGACCCGCTACAAAAGCTTCGCGGCGGCTCTGCAGAGCCCGAAGCATGCAGCCGCGTCGGGTACACACACAGGTACGGTTAGCACTCGCCCACCCCCTAAAGCACAAATACAGTCCTCATCACCATCAGTCCCCAACTCCACAAACCCGCGGCGAAGAGCGAAGGAGTACCCACCCATCATTGTCCAGAACCTTCCGGACTGGCATCGCCACTTCCAAGCCCTAAAGGCTCAGTTGGGGCACGCGCCGAACGCCAGACCATTCGGAAGGGGAATTATTTTCCTCGCTCAGACGCCGGAACGGACCTTCCCACCAAGTTGGGTATTAGTGGCCTGCATGTGGGGATGTGCACAAATCGCCGCGGAGCTCTCGGCCGCTGCCAGCCGCCCTAAGGACTACACCAGTACCCAGAGCAACACCACACACCATATCCCCAGTGCCCACCACCAAGCAAACACCCCGTCGAGCCTATGGGCACAGCCCTGCCGGAAAGTCGCTCCTGGTTCAGCAGTGGCGCGCTCAGGGAGATAATCGCTGAGATCGTCCGGGAGGAACTCAGGTAAGTGATCAGGGAGGAGCTCACTCGTCTGCTCAGGGACCCCAGGATGTGGCCGCACACAGTCACAGCTCAGACGACTTCGACACCGCACACATCCAGCCAAAAGGGAACCGGTGATAGATCGTAAGCAATTGCGAATTATCTACTAGAACCACGGCGGCATCTGAAGAAAAGTTCAGGTCCTCAGACAGCTCGCCCAGGAGTACGACATTCACGTCATGGCTGGGGCCAGGACAGGACATCAAGATTGCGAATTATGCCTTGTATCGCAGGGACGAGGTGTCGCCAAGTGGCAGGGCGTATAGAGGTACGGCAGCGCTCGTTCGGCGGGACATCGTCCATGTCGACTTGGACCTCGACTCCTTCTCCGACATGAACACAACCGGAGTAGTTGTGCAAGTGTCGGGAGAGGAGTTGACGATCTACGCAGCATACAGGCCTCCCACACTCCACTTCACCTCACCGATGTCCATCGAGTACTGGATGGGGGGCCAGGTGTTGGTTGCTGGTGAATTGAACTCCAAGCACACCGCTTGGGGATCGTCCACCGCACCGGCGCCAGACTGCCGGCGGATTCGGAGCGACAGGGATACACGGTGCAGGGACCCCCCTGCCCGACCCACGTTCCGACGGATCACCGGCGGTATCCGGACGTGTTGGACATCGCCATTCACAACAACCTCGAATTCACACCGGACATGGAGGTGCTGTATGACCTGGACATGCAGCATCTACCGGTCCTAATCACATTACACTCGACGGCGGTCGAAAGTGAGTGGGAACGGACCAGACAGAGTGTAATTTCATGGACAAAATCCGGGAGGCACAGGCCGCGGCGACCGTCACCGACTGGTCGAGGCGCCCCGTCGGAGTGACCTCCCTCCCGACCTCCTGTCTGATCTCAGGAAGAAAAGGCAGTTGAGGAGACTCTAGGCCCGGACCCGCTGCCCGCTGATCAAGGCCGATCTAAATCGACTCGCCGAGGACGTATCTGCAAGAACGAGGGACTGTCGAGGGGCCGACTGGGAGCGAACCATCGCTCGAGCCGGCGCCAACGACACATCCCTCTATGCCCTGAACAGACGACTCAGCGGGTCGAAGACCACGATCAGCCCACTCACCGACTCAAACAGCCAACGCCATTACAACGCCCTGACACGAGCAGATATGCACGCCAACCACCTACAAACACAATTCACACCGCACCCAGCAGCTCCAGTCACCACCGAGCACCACCTCCCGAGGCACAAAGCACCAGGTCCCGACAACATCCCCCCCACAGCACTGATGATGATGCTGTGGCGCACAGCCGTGGCTCTCACGAGGATAGCTAACGGCGCGTTCTCCGCACGTCCCTCTCTCCAGATATCTGGAAGGAAGGGAGAATCGTCGTCGGCACCTGCCCGGAAGCTACCGGCCGATCACCGAGCTGTCGCACGTGCCCAAGTTGTTCGAGGGGCTATTGCTCCGGAGACTGAAGCTGTACGTCCCTATAAGGGAGGAGCAGTTCGGTTTCTGAAACGGCCACTCGACCACACTGCAGTTGGCGCGGGTGCTCCATCACTTGGCCACGGAGATGAAGAAGGGAAGACACTCGGTCGGAGTCTTTCTCGACATAGAGAAGGCCTTCGACCGGGTGTGGCACCCGGGCCTCCTGGTCGAAGCGTTACTGCTTCGGCGACTTGTTAGGGTGGGTTTTGTTTACAAAATACTTTGATCTACAGTAAGCTTCGGTGAACTGTTATTGAAGTATTTTGTGAGCGCCGCGGTGTTCCCGCGGGAGTGATGTCCGGAGGTGCCGGAGTTAGTGGGGGGGAGATGACTTCCATCAGGGGAAGCAGTGGGGAAGACGTGGGGGCAAGGAAAGGGGAACCGGTGGTGGTTCTAGAGGACTTTTTCTCTTCCATTGCCTCGTTGTCCGAATCGGATGTGAGCAGGAAGAGACTGTTCTCTGCATGTTCGGGGGACTCGGAGTCAGAGGTGGAGGTGGTCGGGAGGTCGCGCAACGTGGCGAAACGCGGGAAGGCCCCGACTCTAAACAGTGCCAGGGCGGCATTCCGAGAGCGGATCGAAACGTCCCGCGAAGACGAGTTCGAGGCGGCGTTAGCCAAGAGGGCCTTCCTGAAGGAAAAGGTGGGTACTGAGAACACGGTGGAGGCCCCAATAGTGCTAGAAGATGTGGAGAGGTGCGGGGCCGAGGACATCAGGGTGGCAGCGGAGGCCAATTTGAGCGTGATCATCGGTCTGACGGGAAAATCGGCGCACTTGCGGGGTGGCTACGCCGCCAAAATACGGCGGGCCGCAGAAAGCATCAGGGAAATGGTCGAGTCCCTGGTCGACCGGACGGAGGGTGATGAAGTGCGTCGGCTGCGTGCCGACAATGTCCGTCTACAGAGGGAGCTGGGCAACCTACGAGAGGAGGTCCGCGCTTATAGACGCGATTTTGAAGATGTGCGGAAGAAGTCGGCGGAAGGGTCCGGTGGAGTTCCGAATACAGCCGACTTCATGAAGCAGGTTGCCCAGCTGGTGGGCAATATAGTGGATGCGCGCATTTCGCGATGGAAATGCGGCTCCCTCCCGCACCGCCCCGCCGACCTCCTCTTGCCGGAGACAATAGGCAATTGGCGAAGGAGACGAGGGCCGCTATAGCAGCCAAGAAGGCGGCGCCGGTTGTTACCGCGAAGGAGACGGAAACGAATTCGCATAGTTTTCCAGCCCTACCCCAAGTAAATAAGGGAAAGGGAAAGGGGAAGGGAAAAGGAAAGGTGGAATGGACTGCATTTGGTCCCTCTACCTCAACGGCTGCAGTACTACCCATCGACAAAAAGGCGGAAGAGAATGCCCCACAAGAAGGGGGCACCACGTGGACTGATGTCGTCCGCCGAAAGGCGACAAAGAAGCCCGCAGCATCAGCTCCATCAAGGAAGAGGACTGAAAAGCCGGCGGCTTCTGCGCTGCCGGCAAAGAAGAAAGAAGTGGCGAAGCCGAAATTGTCTCTCCCTCGTTCCTAGGCCGTAATATTAAAATTGCGACCAGAAGCTGTGGAAAAGGGGGAAAATTATGCTTCCGCTCTTTTAAAGGCGGAGGCAAAGGTCGATCTGAAGGAGCTGGGTATCGGCCCGCTTCGGATCCGCCAGTCGGCGACCGGAGCGCGCCTCATCGAGTTGCCCGGCTCCACGAGTGGCGAGAAAGCGGACGTGCACGCCGCTCGTTTGAAGGTTGCGTTGGCGGAGGAGGCAGACATCACGAGGCCCATGAAAAAGGCGGATCTGAGGGTCACGGGCCTCAGCGACGTGGTCACAGCGGAGCGCCTCGCCGCCGCTGTAGCACAGGAAGGGGGCTGCAACCCGGGCCAGGTCCTCGTGCGAAACATTCGCACGGGGCAATTCGGCTCGGGCACAGCCCACATCAAGCTCCCGGCGGAGGCTGCCAAGAAGTTTCTGCAGGCCGGGAGCATAGCAGTGGGGTGGAGCAGGGCTAAGCTCCACCTCCTGCAGGCGCGCCCCAGGCATTGTTTTAGATGCCTGGGAATGGGGCACGTTTCCAGCACGTGCCCCGCTGTCGTCGACCGCAGCGACCTTTGTTATCGCTGCGGTCAAGCCAACCATAAAGCCGGCGCTTGCAGAGCCGCCCCGCACTGTGCGGTGTGCGCGGCCGCCGGCAGGCCGTCGAGTCACGTGATGGGGGGCATGGCGTGCAAACCCCCTGTCACCCGTGGGAAGGTCGCCCCTCGCACACAAGGGGGCAACCGAGCGGGGTCGGCTGATGCTGAGATGTCCTAAGTGGCTAGGCATCACAGCATCCTACAGGCGAATGTTAATCACTCCGCTGGGGCTCAGGACCTCTTCCTGCAGTCAATGGCGGAGTGGTCGATTGACGTCGCGATCGTTGCCGAGCCGTACGCCGTGCCCTCCAGTCCAAGCTGGGCTGGGGACACCGAAGGCTCGGTGGCGATCGTGATGAGGCCTGGAGCCGGCCCCTCGTCGTCAAAGCGAGGGGCCACGGGTACGTGGCGGCGGTTCGGGGAGGGGTTGCCTTCGTTGGGGTATACTTCTCCCCGAACCGCAATTTGGCGGCCCTAGAACGGTTTCTCGACGTTCTAGGGTCGCTGGGGGGCAACTAGCCCCCCTCCAGGTGTTCGTGGCCGGAGACCTCAATGCCAAGTCCACGGCATGGGATAACCCGGTCACGAACCCGAAAGGGAGGGAGGTGGAGATGTGGGCGGTAGCTGCCGGGCTGTCCCTGCTCAACATTGGCACAGTCCAGACGTGCGTTTGATGGTCGGGAGGTTCCGTGGTGGACGTCACTGTCACCACGCCGGCCATCGCACGCAGAGTGGAGGGGTGGAGGGTGGAGACGGAGGTGGAGACACTCTCGGACCATCGCTACATACGGTTCGAGGTGTCTCCGCCTCCCAGTCGTCCGGCGTCGTCGCTGTCGTCGTCATCGTCTGGAAGGGGGCAGAGCCGGTTTCCGCGTTGGGCGCTCACCAAGCCCAACCGGGAACTGGCAGAGGATGCCGCGATCGTGGGCCGTTGGAGCCTCCCGCCGCTGTCGGAGATAGGGGTGGACGAGGCGGCTGGTCGGCTCTGCGATGCGTTCACTGCGGTGTGCAGAGCGGCCATGCCGCCCTCGGAGTTCGCCCCAGCGGCGGGCGCTCTACTGGTGGACGGCCGAAATATCCGGCCTCCGGGCCGCCTGCAACGGGGCCAGGAGGCAGTAAGCCCGGAGCAGGCGGAGACGCCCCCAGGACGTCGACAGAGACGACAGGCTGCGCAGGATCTACGTCGAGAAAGTGAAGATCCTGCGGCAGGCCATATGCCGGGCCAAAGAGGAGGCCCAGCTGGAGCTAGTAAGGGATCTCGAGAGGGATCCCTGGGGCCGACCATACAAGTGGGCGTGGAACAAGCTCCGCGCCCCGTCGGCCCCAATCACGGAGATGCTCCAGCCGGACCAACTGGGGAGGATCGTCGGGGAACTGTTCCCCGACACACCCGTGGGCTTTACGCCCCCCAGGATGGCTCGGCAGACGTCGGACGAGGAGGAGGGTTTTCCGCCACCCGTCACGGAGGCTGAAATGGAGGCGATTCTGACTCGCCTCCAGAGTAAGAAGAGGGCGCCGGGTCCAGACGGGGTGCACGGGAGAGTGCTAGCGATCTCGCTCGTGCACCTCGGGGATAGCCTCCGAGAAGTTTTCGACCGCTGCCAGCGGTCCGGTCAATTCCCGGGGGCATGGAAGGAGGGTCGCCTCTGCCTGTTTCCAAAGGCAGGGCGGCCCATGGACTCGTCATCGTCGGTTCGACCGGTGGTGCTGCTGAACGAGGCCGGGAAGGCTTTGGAACGGATCGTGGCCTCCCGTCTCGTTCGGCATCTGGAGGAGGGCACGGGACCCGGGCTCTCGGAGTCGCAGTTCGGGTTCCGTGCACACCGGTCGACGATCGACGCCCTCAAGCGCCTGCGGGCGGTGACGGGTGAGGCGGAACACAGGGGGGAGGTGGTGGTCGCGGTGTCGTTGGACATCGCAGAGGCGGGGGGAGGACCTGGCGCGGCAGCCGTACGGCACAGAAATAACGGCTGCCTTGCGCCCGGTCCTCGAGCGTTGGATGCGCCGTAGGCGCAGACCCCTCACCTTCCGTCTGACCCCCTCCGACAGAAGGAAGCCGACGAGCGAGTGAGAGAGGAGGCTGCCGACGCGGCCTCCCCCCGCTGACGACGAATGGGGGTGCGAAGGAGGCGCTATCTGCAGCGCCTTCAGTAGTGCCCCTGTGTTCCGTGTCGGGCCGGGATGGTAACCCGGTTCATTTCATCAAAGACACGGCGTCGTGGGCACTGTCATAGAGTAGCCGGACAGTCCCCAAGGAGGTGAAGTCTGGCCTTTTCGCCGAGGCCAGCCTGTCGCTGGAGGGGTCCTGTTGCCTGCAGATCCGGGACCCTCCACTAATAGCGGCTTTAGGCTCCCGTAGGGGTTTAGTTGGTATTGCTACCCAATTGCCGAGTCCAACATAGGTCTGGGGGTCTACCCGGGCTCCCAGGTATCACGCGTAAATGCATTCCCCTTCGTCACCAAAAAAAAAAAAGGTTGCTCAGAGTGCCCGAGCGGTGGATGCGCCGTAGGCGCAAACCCCTCACCTTCCGTCTGATGCAGATGCTCACCGGGCATGGTTGGTACGGTGAGAAGCTGTGTAGGACGGCCCACAGGGAGCCGACGTCTCGTTGTCACGATTGTGACGCGGCGGTGGTTTGCCCGAGATGGGCGGCGCACTGCGTCACGATCTGACATCAGTTGTCGGAGGGGACTTGTCAAAGTCGAGCAGTCCTTCTGCGAGACCGTCATATCCCAGAATATTGCTACCCAATGGCCGAGTCCAACATAGGTCTGGGGGTCTACCCGGGCTCCCAGGTATCATGCGTAAATGCATTCCCCTTCGTCACAAGAAAAAAGGTTACTCAGAGTATCCCCACCATGGTTCAAGCCTTGTCGTGGCGGTGTTGTCATGCAGGCGAAGCCAATTAAACCAAGGGGAATCTTTACACCCCACTTGTAATAGGGAGCTAAAGGTCAGGAGGAGGAAGCGCTCTCCGTACCCCTCCTATAAGAAGAGGGGACCAAAGAGCAACAGGAGGAGGCGCTTCTGCGCACGGGGCAAGAGGCGAGGATGGGAACCTCACCCCATTGCACTGTCCCAAAGTCGGTGAGGTTGTCCTATAGTGCGGGGCAACCCCATTTGTGGAGGTGGAGCCGGTCCCTTAGGGCTGACTAGCCGTCGAGGTGCCGAGTGTAAGAGACAGAAGAGAGACAGGGTTTGAGCCGAGATTCAGATATGGGAATAGTATGTATAGAAGTCTGTGAGCTAAAAGAGTTTAGCAGATCTGGGTAATGATTTGTATATGCACAATGTTAAAGTTTTTTCCATATTAGAAAATTTTGTTGTCAGAGTACTATGGAGTGGTAGGGAAGAAACGCTTTGATAGCTATCCACACTGGTGCCTGTTGAACCTATTGAAAAAAAGGATTCTTCATCGCTTTCTCTACTTTTAATCATTCTGGATAATATTATATTTGCTTATGATGTATATTGAGTTAAATAAAAATAAATTTATATATATATATATATATATATATATATTTATTTATATATAAGATAATTATAATTACACTAATATAAATAATACAAGTAAGATGTGCATTGCCTATCACCAAACGACAACAAATTGTCATGTGATGGCCAATATATCCAGGGCAATTACTTCTGTCAACAATATATAAACAAACAAGAAATATATTTAACATAACCAAAAATACAGAAGCAGGAGTTAATTTATATAAAGATTAGGTTACAATTTAAAAAAGGGTTTCAAAGTACCTACGCAATAATGAAATAGTGCAGATATGTTTTTTTTTTTTCATTTAATACGGTTCAAAAAGCTACTATAATATATTTAATATATTGAAGGAAGGACATTTATGTTCAAGAAATGACATGATAAAAAGTAGCATGTAACAATCATGACATGGTGAAAAACTAACATATGTATTAATTATGCAAAAACAAAATTAAAAGACGTCTAGGTCGTTTGGACTCCTTTGGTGCAGTATCAATATTGTCTCCAACTAAGTTACCAGCTCCTGCAGGAACACTTGTATTTGCGACGACAGAAATAGACTTTAGATCCGTCATTGAAGTTATTCGGTACCGTGAGCCGTCAGGAGTAGAGATTATTATAGTTCCATTTTTGGTCCAACAGTTTGGTACCCCAAACGATTTTCTGGCAGCTATATAAGTTTCATATCGCCCTTTATTTAAGAATTCCGAGACAGTGATACCGGTGCCTTTCAATAGTGATTTTAAATGCCATATGTTGTCTCTCAATCTGACATCTTGAAGTTTAATAAGGATAGGCTTTGGTATATTACCTTTGATGACTCCAAATCTGTGACATCTCTTAAAACTGTGTAAATCAATATTGGTCATTTTTTATCGGTTTGCTACAATGTTAATGAAAGTGGATGCAGTGTCCTCTTTATCCTCTTCCACAACACCATCAACAAGCACCATTTTTCTCCGACCTCTCATCTCCTCTTGATCATGGAGCTTGGCCAAAAGATCAACTTGCTTTTGAAGATTTTGAAGAGACAACAGGATAAATGATCTGAAGTTTGCGAAGTCAGTGGCTATATGCATTGTGGGACGTGTAGTTGCAGAGTTTGTGGTGGCCTTTTGCAAGTCTCTGTTAAACTCGTCCGTGCTGGATCTACATATAGTTGCTAGTTCTTCTATCGTTTTTGTACAGCTTCCATTTTTTACGGCTATGTGAGGTTATTTATGTGGATTTTATTTGAAGGAATGTCGGTGGTGACAGGTGATTATTTAAGGATCCCTGTGACAACACTGCTCAAATTGCCACGTTAGAGGCGTCAGTTTTCAGAATAAAAGGTTTATTGAAGTCAGGGTATTGTAACAGGGGTGCATTTACTAATAGCTCTTTACATTTTTGAAAGGCTTCTATAAAATTGTCATCAATTATAATTTTGTTACGCTTTTTTAGACAAGAAGTTAGAGGTTGGGTTATTTTAGCGAAGTCTTTTATGAATCGTCAGTACTTAGTTACTAGTACTTACTTACATTAGAACTTTTTTTCAAATTGATTATGGCGTCTAATTGCTTCAACAAATCATTGCCAATTAAACCTTCATATTTTAAACCAGCATTATATACGTAAAACTTATGATAGCTATTGGAATAAATATTGGTAATAAGGCATGCAAATAGCATTACTTCTCCGTGTCTGCCAGATGCGTGTGTACTGATTAGTTCGAAAGGTTCCTAATACATATATTGCTTAAAATAATTATGTGCCTTATCAGGCCGTATAAATGATCGCGTACT